>JAJOZX010002973.1:0-102500 GCA_023014485.1 Bathynomus jamesi | reverse complement strand
TAGAGGTAGCAGGAACAAAAGAAAATGAATTTAGTGGGCTGGGTGGCATATAGTCCAGAGGTGAGTGATCATTATTTATTAATTGTGAGCGAAGCTTATCCGCTATTGAAGTAAAATGTGCATTTAAAGAGTCTGCAATAGCAGTATCATCAGTGATTTCTTTATTATCAACATTTAATTTCTCTTTGGATTTTTCTTCATTTGTTTTCCGAGAAGATTGTTTATGGTTGTCCAAGTGTTTTTCATGTCTCCTTTATGTTTGGAAAATTGATTGTTATAATAGTTATATTTTGCAATTTTGATTATTTTAGTTAATTTGTTTCTGTATTGAGTATATTGTATTTTAGGGATTTTGCTCTGCAATTGCAATTTGAATAATTTATCTCTATTCTTTATTGAAGTGATAATTCCTGGAGTGATCCATGGATTTGCGACCCTTTTGGGCGAAACTGTTTTTCTCCTTAAAGGAAAGCAAATATTAAAAATGTGGAATAAGGTGTCATTGAAGAACTGAAACATATGATCTGGGTCATTTAAAGGTTCGTCACAGTCAAGTCGAGTATTTTCTACTGCCCCAATAAATTTTCTTTTGTTAACCTCTGAGAATATTCTGTAATCAATGTCATTCGTGACAACAGCGATTAACTACCATCATATAAATATATTGTGGTATTTAAATGGATGATTAATATATGGTTTAATTTAATAAATATTGCTATCTGGCAACTCAGTCTTCGATTAATATATGAATTAATTAAATATATAGCACAAACTGGCAACTCAGACTTCTATTGGAATTAAATACACGGCGCTATCTGGCAACTCAGCCACATAACGGATTAGAGGTCTATAAAAGAGCGAGAGGCTGACGACGGAGTCATACAAGCTCGGCTCCCAGCCGAGCAAGGATCTCTGGTCCTTTCTCTTTCTGGCCCTTTGGGAAAACCCCTTAGAGGCCTCTTAGGTTAGGTATACCCCTTTGGGGGGAATAGCTTGGGGGAGAACTCCGCCTCCAAGTTGCATGCCCTTCAAATCCCATTTTGGGGTTGACAACAAAGGCCGATACTCTCTCTTTCTCTCTCTCTCTCTCTCCCCCTTCAGGTGTACCCCTCCCCCCTTGGCTCCTTCTAAGCCAACTGGCTGATTAGGAGCCTATAAGACAACGCCTACTCGGCTGAAGTCTTAATATGCACTTGGCTCCTGCCAGGTGAACACCTCTCCTCCTTTCTCTCCTTCTCCTTTCTCTTGGGGGATAACGCCGCCTCCAAGTTTCATGACCCCTTGTTGCACCTGCAGCATTCCCCCACCCACCTCACCCCTTTGCTTTTTTTGCAACACCCCACCCCATTTGCAACATTGAGTGTTGCATAACCCACCCACCCCTTTGCAACATTGCGACATTACATAATAATTTGCAACATTCCTGCACTCTCCCCTTTTGCGGCTATACTACTGGGGCCACTTGAAAGCGCTGGTATACGCAGAGAAAATTAAGAGTGTTGAACATTTGCGGCAGCGCATTATTTGGGCATGTAACACCATTCCTCCTGACATCATTCACCGTGTGCTTGTTGACTGGGTATCACGTCTGAATTTGTGTATTGAAAACAATGGTGGACATATTGAGCACGTTCTGTAAATAAAAGCTTTTGTTTTGCCTTTTTTTATTATATTTTTCCTATGATGCCGGACTTATGGGACACCCTGTGTATATATATATATATATATATATATATATATATATATATATATATATATATATATATATAGGGTGTCCCATAAGTCCGGCATCATAGGAAAAATAATAAAAAAAGGCAAACAAAAACTTTTATTTACAGAACGTGCTCAATATGTCCACCATTGTTTTCAATACACAAATTTAGACGTGATACCCAGTCAGCAAGCACACGGTGAATGATGTCATTACTCTTGACACGGTGAATGATGCCATTACTCCTGACATCATTCACCGTGTGCTTGTTGACTGGGTATCACGTCTGAATTTGTGTGTATATATATACACACACACACACACATATATATATATATATATATATATATATATATATATAGTGGTGGGCACGCGCAACGATTTTTATAGCGCCGCAGCCGCAACCGCAACTCTGCTGAAATAGTTGCGCCGCACGCGCAAGCGCAACCCTTTTCAAAAAGTTGCGCCGCAAGCGCAACCGCAACGCGCAACTTTTGAAAAATAAAATAATATTAAAATAAAAAGCCTTTTTACAAGTTAAACAAAATATGTCTGATACAGAAAAAGATAATATCAATATTTTATTACAATATATAATAAATGCAAAAAAATCACTACATAAGAGCCAGGTTCCCCTTCATGAACACCAGCATCTCAAAGTGTGGATCGGAGAGTCCAGCCCGTTTTGGCTTCAGAACATCCTTCCCCAAAGAGAACAGACGTTCTACAGCCGCACTTGAGGGAATGGGTGTGTTATACTGCACAAAGAGGTCTGTCAGTTCATGAAAGTCCATGAACGTGGGGTTGTCCACAACAGAGAAGGGGATCATGTTGTCCACAAACATGTTGATGAGCTATAGAATTAAATATAAAAGTAAAATTTATTTTACATCTCTTGTCAATTTGCTATAATGTTACATTCATAAATTTAATTCAGTAGGTTAATTTTTGAAAAAAATGTTAAGCAAATTATTGAAATAAAATTTTCCTGACTCACCTTATGTTGGAAGGTAGCTTTGCTGATGTTGTGCCTACACTTGGATGGGCCTGCCATCTCCATCAAGGTTGGTTGGCGGCACATCATCTTCCTCTTGGTGGCAGCTTCGTGCAAGGATGCATGGCGTTTCTTGGCTTCTTTTGTCCCGTCCATACAGCAGTCCAAAACTCCTGAAGGCAGTAGCCGTGCTTACTCTCCATATGCTTCCGGAGGCTGTATCTTGACTTCTTGTTGGCTGAGAAGACCTTCTTATTGGGCCTGCAGCGGACACACTCGTACAGGAAGTTGTCCGTGTGGCCCTGTGCCTGGGCCTGACCCTTGAACTCAAAAACGTCGGCCAAGTAAGGCCAGGGGTTAACGGTAGGGGCCCCCGATCCTGAAGCGGAAACCTCACTGACACTTGCTTCAGTCTCAGGGGAACGGCTGTCAACATTCTCAGTCACTTCAACCTCTCTGTCCATGTCCTGGTCGGCAGAATCAGTGCTGTCGGCCACAGACACCACAAAACGATCCATAATACTAGTACTAGTACTAGTACTAAAAAGTAAAAAGAAACGAAAACAACAGAAAGTCAGACAGTGATACTGGCGCATTGAGAATGTGACTGAATGTAAA
The DNA here is from genome assembly GCA_023014485.1 of Bathynomus jamesi. NCBI lineage: Eukaryota > Metazoa > Arthropoda > Malacostraca > Isopoda > Cirolanidae > Bathynomus > Bathynomus jamesi. The sequence continues at coordinate 99,177 of JAJOZX010002973.1, read as the reverse complement.
CAATTGAAGTGCAGTGTTGCCAGATAAAAATATTTAAGTTACATTCGCTTGGGTTATTTTTACAGAGAAGTAATATTAAATGTTGCGCGTTGCGCGCTAATCTTGAAACTGCATATATAAGTTGCGCCGCAAACAATTCCGCAACTCTCTGTAAAAATGTGCGGCGCAAACGCAAGCGCAACCAAAAATGTTGCGCCGCAACTTTTTGCGGCGCAACTGCCCACCTTTGTGTATATATATATAAAAGATAATTGCAGATTTAAAAGAGGACATTGTATATATGAACATCCCCCAATATGCAATTTCTTCTGTAATAATGGTCATTGTAAATTTGGAGACGGATGTAAATTCTACCACCCAGACATTTGCAGGACTTAGGCAAAATATGGAACCTGCAAATTCGGGAAAAAATGCTACTATCAACATCTCCCGACGGACTCAACGAACAAATGAAAAAGTTTAAATGACAATAGGAATAAAAATAACAATAGGAACAATAGGAACACAATCAGCGAACAAGAAAAAAATTTTCAACATCGCGGACACCTTACGGATGCTAAACGTCATCCACATGCAGTTGACACAGCTGGAAACCCCCGAGCCAAATCGCTACTGGGCAAGAAGCTACCAATACAAATAGGCGGAAACGGATCTCTTTCGGAGGATCATAGGGCAACGAATCAAGCGATATCGAAGGAAAACGAACTTGAAATGCACAAGGGGCAACGAAAAACAGAGAACATAAAAATTGTCCTGGCTAATATTCAAGGAATAAGACCAAACCACTCACTCAATAAGGTTTCGTACCTGAAAGGATTTATGGACGAAACAAGGGCGGACACCGCATGCCTCACAGAAACTCACCTTTAAGATTGCCAAGGAAATTGTGAAAACTGCGAACATTGTATTGATAAGAAAGAGATAAATATAGAGGACTTCAACTTACTAAGAGCGGATAGAACGACGAGACGGAAAGGTGGCTGTGCTATATATGTACAGGAAGGTCATATGACAGAGACAATAATAAGTAAATCAAACAGCTATGTGGAACTCCTAGCAGTGAAAATAGAAAAACTAAACTTGATAGTAATAGTCATCTATAGACCTCCAAGCACCCCAACCGAAAAATTCTCGGAGGCCATTGATGACATCAGAAAGTTAATAAAGGCCATAAAACCTCCATCCCCCAATATAATGATCTGCGGAGACTTTAACTTCCCATTTATAAAATACAAAAAGGTGGATAGGAATATATATATTCACCAGGACAAGGGGGGCACAAGAGAAGACCAGGAGCAAGCAAAAATGTTGATGGCTCTCACAAATGAGTTTATGCTGACACAGGAGATAACAGAAAATACCAGAAAAAATAACTGCCTGGATCTGGTATTCACGAATAACACGAACTTGATTGCTGATATAAAAATAACCCCAACCATTATCTCAGACCACAACTTAATCGAGATATCAACAAATATGACGACAGCATTAAAAGACAATACACATATTGTGGAAAGAAGTAAATTCGGGGCCTTTAACTTAAAGTCGAAGACTATAAATTGGGAAGCAATCAGATTGCACATGGCCCAAATAGAATGGAGAACAATTTTCGAGAATAAAACAACTGCAGAAATGCTAACAACCTCGGAGGAAAAAACGCTGAGAATTTTAGAAAAATATGCTCCGAAATCACAGCCAAAAGGAAAGAGGAGCTGGCTAGAGAGGTAAAAGAGAAGACTATTCCGCAAAAGAAAGAGTGGAGGCGAAGTTAGGTAACTGCGGAGATAATGACAGGAAAGCAATAAAAGAAAGACTGGAGGGTATCGATAGGGAAATACAAGCCCTGATTAAGGACCATTCAGAGAGGGAAGAGGAAAAGGCGGTAGAAGCAATAAAGGAAAATCCAAAATTCTAACAAATATTTAGAGCAGGGGTCCCCAAACTTTTTTGACTGTCGACCCCTTCATGGAATCCTTGACCTTTTATCGACCCCCTAATTTTTTAATTAATAAAAATCTATAAGTCGTAGTTAAAGGTAGAATAACTAAATAAAAATATATATACAATAATAGTAAAATATTATAATAAAGTTTAATAAACCAACTTTACCTTTTTTATTGATCGTCTGACATCTTTAATGGGAGGGATGTGGTTGATGATCTTTGAGAAGAGCACTAATATTTGATTGTAAATTAGTGAGTTTTAGTCTTAACTCACCACGCTCTTCTATGTTCAGTTTGTTCCTCTGCTTTGTTAGGACTGAATTTACATGGCTAAAACCAGCCTCAACCATATAGGAACTTGGGAATGCAAGTAAAAAGGGGTTTACCGCTGCACAAAGTTTGGGATACTTATTGACAATATTTACATTACTCCAGAAGTTACTGAGGGTCGTATTTTTGAACAGTGATTTAGCTTCGAGATCCACGGAAAAATACGTCACGCTCACAATGCTTTCTGATTGGCGCAATCACAACTGTCAGCGGGGTGGGCACAGGGTTGCCAATTTGTAGATTATACGACTTTTGCTTTCGGCACAAAACATTATGCCGATTTGACCAACAATATTTAATAAGGCGTGCAATGATGTGATGCTGATATGCTTCTGTATCAACAATTTCTAATCGACCCCCAATCGACCCCCGAGGAATTTTCGACCCCCGAAAATGTCTTATCGACCACTTTGGGGAGCCCTGATTTAGAGCATGAATTCATTTTACTGCTGCTCTCTGCATTATCATCATTCAGCAAAAGCTTAAATATTTCAAAGTTCGATGCAAAAGACTGCAATTCTAATTTTACTTCACTTCTATTTATCCCTGGAGCAAGCTCAAGAATACCTTCCAATGCTTCTTCTTCAAGACCATTTTTAGTAATATATTCATAATTTGAACGATCGAGGCATGACATATCCTTATATAGTTGTCTATGGTCAATGAAACGGGATTCCAGTGATTGTACAACACGATCCATTATCAAGTTGAACACATGTACACGATAGTCTGACAAAGAATCAGATGTGTTTTTTTCATCAGCAGCTAGTTCATTTGCCATTCTCTTTGTTTTATGTTTCCTCTTGATTGGTAACTCAGTTTTTACAAAATCAATTTTCACTGTTTGATTTTCAACATTATTGAATTGTGCAATGTGCTCATTGGATTTGTTGGCAAATTTCAAAGCCTGACTATATACTTTATCAAATTCTCTTGATCTTTTCTTCAAATCTGTAATGGATTTTTCTACCATATTCCATGCAGTAAACATATTTAAGCCACTTGACTGTAGATGGCTTGACAAAGGGGCTGCAATTTGAAAGATATATAAGTATGTGAATGCTGTCAATATTGTTTGAAATTCTAGAAGGCTAGACAGTAAAACATTTGCCGCCTGTTTTGTTTTTGCATCAAAATTGTTAGAGCTTTGAATAATGGGTAAACATGTCAGAAGATCCACAAAATTACTGATGCATATCTCGTCAAAATTTCCAAATATAGTAGTTACTGCATTGGACTTCCCTTACTACCTGGTTTCACCAATTAGCTTTAATCGTTTCGTCTTTTCTTTCCCCAGATGATGTCCAACAACTTCAATCCAGATGGCCATTCGCTTATATACCTTCACAAATTTTGCTAAATTCTGGAGTAAATTGAAGAAGGAAACTGCTGGTACACAACACTTCGTGGTTTCAGTAACTACTAAATTGAGTACATGGGCATAGCACCATACATGAACATGTTGATCAGCTACATCAGCAATTTTACTCTGTAAGCCATTATATTGTCCATGGTAGCTTGCAGCGCCATCTGTGCTATCTGATAAGCAGTTTTTCGGATCTATTTCAAGACGTAATGTTTCATTTAATAGGTCAAAAAGTCCCTGCCCTGTACCATCATTGCTTGGAACAAATGCAAGTAGTCGTTCATGGATAGTACCATTTAGTACATATCGAATAACAATACTAAATTGATCAATTGATGAAATATCCTGGGTTGAATCTACTTGTATGGAATAATACTTGGCCTCAGCAACTTCTTGAGTAATTTTTTCCTCTATCATATTCTTCATAACTTGGGTCAAAGAAGAGAGGGTTGTTTTACTCAAGAATGTGACAAGACTACCACGACCTTTACTTTGTGCCTTTCTTTGTTTTTCCAATCTTTCACATCGTTGTTCAGACTTTTCCTTCACCATGGAAACATGAGAAGCCATAATAGGATCATATTTTGCCATCAACTGCACAGTAGCCAAGAAATTTCCATGATTTTCTGTTTCATCAAGAAGAGAATATGCTGACTCATTTCTGTGTCCACGAAAAGGAAGAGCTTGTTTACGTAACATCTTTATTATATCTACAACTCTGGCAACAATATTTCTCTGCTTTAGGACTTCATCTTTTCGCTTCTGCAATGATGCAGCGAAAAAACGAGCTAAACCACCATCATTTACTACACTGATATATTCCTGAGCATGCTTGCTATGTATACCAGTTGATTCATGCTCTGCTAAGCTGGCTAATGCGTCTGTAATCATTAAATCCTCGCACAAAAGCAGATGGGTTAGAAGAGGTTGGTGACTCAAATGCCAAGCAAAATGAACAATATAGTGAGCTATTCTTCTTATTATATGTTGCTGTTGTTTAGCCGATCAGCCCACCCTGATCGAGCAAGCCGGCGGCACGCAGTAACCGATCGCCCTCTTCGGAGTGGACCAGAGGTTCAGCGCACTAGTGATGTTGTGTTGTGTTCGTTGTTGTGCTAGAGCGGTACAGTCTGTCATAATGTGTTCAATTGTTTGTGGTGTGTCCTGGCACAGGTGGCAGGTGTCGTCTATGGAGTTGTCTAGTCTGTGTTTATATGTTAGTAAGTTGGGGTGATGTCCACATCGGAATCGTGCTAAGTTAACTCGATCCGATCTGCTCAGGCTGATCTCTGACCTGTTAATGGGTGGCGGCTTCGCACCTAGGACCGCATTCGGACCGAGTCGTGTCAGTGCTTTGTGGGTTAGGTGTGTGTGTATGTGTTTTCTGTACTGGGTGATGTTTGTGGGGCGTGGTATGGAATGGAGTATTTGGTTATAATGTCTCTCTGGTGTTACCTTAATGGTGCGAGGTGTCGGTGCGTGATTGTACATGTAGTGGCAAGGGTGTTGTGGGTTAGTTGTCGCTGCTGCCATGAATTGTGTTCCCCTCATGTCTAAATGTTCCCTAACTTTCAGTATTTTTGTTTCTATGTGTAGGTGTTCTATTGGTGTTGTTTGAGTGCATCCTGTAATGATACGAAGTGCGTTGTTTTGTATTGTCTGTAAGGTGTTTATGTGTGTGTTTGAGATAATGGGTGCCCAGCATGGGCTAGCATAGTCCATAACTGAGCGAATATATTGTTTGTATATGAGTGATGTTGTTTCCTGCTGGTGTCCAAAGTTTGTGCCTGTTAGTATCCTAAGCGTGTTAAGTCTTGACGTACATTTGTTTTTAATATCCTGAATGTGGTTTGCAAAAGATAATGATGTGTTGTATGTGACCCCAAGTATTTTGGTCCTGTGAGTGTGTGGAATGTTGATGTTGTTTAGTGTAAGCTGTGGAATTACCTGGTGTTCTTTTGTGTTGCTTGTAAGCAAGGTGATGGTTGATTTTGTGGGCGCTACTTTGAGCCTATTGTGTGTGAGCCAGTCTTGTATACTGTTTATGTATGTTTGTAGGTTATTTGTAGCGGTGTTGATGTTGTTGTGGGTGGATGTTAGAGTGATGTCATCTGCATATGATGATAAGGTAAGCTTGTTATCTATGGGTGTTGGAATGTCATGCATGTATAAGTTGAAGAGTGTTGGTGAGAGAACAGAGCCTTGAGGGACCCCGTTCGGAAAAAGCTTGTTTTTGGATGACTTGCCATTAAATGTGACATGTGAGTATCTTCCTGAAAGATAGTTGCTCAACCACCTTTTGGTGTTATTGTGCAGGTTTGTGTTGAGTATTTTGTTTATGAGAGGGAAGCGTGGGATAGCATCAAATGCTTTACTAATGTCTCAGCGCCAGCCTTAGGATATTTTCGGCCCTGTGCAGAGTATACTGTACGGTCCCCCCATGACACAAGTCAAATTGTTTTTCATTGCTAATCATTTTATTTTAGTAGATTGTTAACAAGTACAACAAGTAAAATTTAACTATACAAGTGCATCTGTAACAGAATACCAACAGACCAACAGCCTTTACTATTATTACTACTTATTACTTTATTATTATCAAATATTTAAACTATCATAAGAGGTTTCAACCAGCGCCGGCCTTAGGATATTTAATTAGGAATAGGATAATTCAATTTAATTAGGATATTCAACAAAAGTAAATACACAAAATAAAGTTTGTAAATATACAAAAAGAAAATAACTTAATCAACTACAAATGAATATTTGGCAATTGTAATATAAGAATACTAAAACATAAAAGAATTAACTAGATTTAATAAAAATAAACATAAACCAATTGCAGGTATATATAAGTAACAAAAATCTTTTCATTAAAATCTATCTACTGTTTTAAATGACTGAGAAGAAAAGAAAAATCAAGCTAATACACAAATATATATTACACAATATTACACAAATAAATTACATTAATTTACACCAATTTTGGCACTCTGACGTCGATGGTAAATTTCTGTGAAATTTTCGGGCCCCCCTAAGTTGCGGGCCCTGTGCGACCGCACGGTTCGCACACCCCTAAGGCCGGCACTGAATGTCTATTGTTGCTAATAGTGTACGTTGAGCTGGTCGTCTGGAGTTGATGCCATCCATGATGTGCTGCGTGAGGTTAGTGAGTAATGTCGTGGTTGAGTGGTGAGGTCTGAATCCATGTTGAGTAGGCGATAGTGGAATGTGTGGGTTGGTGATTTGTAAGATTAGTCTTTCTGTTACTTTGGAAGGTGTGCATAGTAAAGTGATGGGTCTATAGGAAGCTGGTTCTGTTGGATTTTTGTTTGGTTTGAGTAGTGTAATAATTTTACCTTGTTTCCATATGTCAGGAATAATACAGTGTTGGTATGAATATGTGCTGATATTTGTGAGAGCTAGTATTCCTTGTGGGCCCAAGTGTTTAAGGTGTATGTTAGATATGTTGTCTGGTCCAGTAGCCTTCGAATTCTTAATGTTTTTGATGATCTTGGTGGTCTGGTCTGTATTGAAGGGTGTAATGGTTGTGTCGAGTCTGTAGGTTTTCTTGTGTCTGGCTGTTTGTCTGTCTGCATGTTTCTGGTTGTTGTCTCTGTTTAAGTGACTTATCTTTGCGTAGTGATTAACTAGAATGTTAGCTTATTGTGTGTATGTTGGGATATTATTTTGGCTGCGACAGATAGCCGCGTGTGAGGTGTGAATGCCGCTGTTAGAGTGGGTAATGCCGTTTATAGTCTTGTATAGCCTGGATGTATCTGTGGAGTGGTTTAATGTTGTTATGAATTCCCTGAATGTTTCTGTTTGTTTTTCTTTGAGTTTGTTGTTTATTTCTGTGTTGAGCTGTTGTATCTGCTGTTTTATGGCTTCTGTGTGTGGGGTTTGTGTGTTATATTTGAGGTTGTTACGTTGCCTTATAAGGTGGGCTATTTCTCTAATGTAATTTGGGTTGTATTTCCTAATGTTGCCCTTCGGTATGTATTTGTTTGCATTATTGATGATCTGATTAAATGTCTTAAGTGTTGTATTGATGTTTATGATGGGTGTGCTGTTTAATGTAGTGAATTGTTCCTCAGTCTGTATTTTGAACTGTTCCCAATCAGCTTTCTTGTAATTTCTGTAAGTGTGCCTAAGGCTGTTGGGGCAGAGTGTAGAATGTGTTGTAATGATGATGGGCAGGTGGTCTGATGACAGTTGTTTTTCTGTTCTCCATTGTGTATGTGTTGCTAGTGAGGGGGAACAGAACGTTATGTCTGGGGAGGAGTTTGAGTATCCTGCTTGATGTGGTATGTGTGTATGTTCTTCTGTATTGTTAAGAATGAAGAGGCTGTTTAGTTGTGTGGCTATGTTGGCGCCTCTGGTGTTATTTTGGTTGTGCAGGTACCAACTAGTGTCTTTGGCGTTGAAGTCTCCTCCTAAGATGACATTAGTGAGAGAGGCCAGATTGTGTAACTGTGGATTGTAATTGGCTGGCACCTGAGGTGAACTATCTGGTGGGATGTAAATGTTGATTAGTGTGGTGTTGTGTTTTGCGCGTGTTTTAATGTTAACTGCCTGTATTTCTATCGTGTTATCTGCTTGGATTGTGTTTGTAATGTTTTGGGTAGCATCAGTGTAGCTAATGCTTTTCCGTATGTAAGTGATGAGTCCACCCCCGTTACCCCAAGTACGATCTTGACGGATCGCCGTGAAGTCAGGGATGGTGGGTGTTTTGTGTGTGCGTTTTAGTTTTGTTTCTTGTATAAGTGCTATGTGAATGTTTTGTTTGTGTACGAAATCCCTAAGCTGCATGATTTTGTTTGTGAGGTCATCTACGTTGTACTGTAATATGTTAATATTATACTTCTGTATGTGTCTCATGGTGCTATTGTGTCTATGTCTTTGTGTATGGTGACATGTGTAAGTTGTAGTGGGGCCTGGATTAGTCTTAATGTCGCCAGAGAGTAAGAGTAGTTCGGGGAGCACGCAATTGCTCCCTGTAATTGAAAAAATAGCACGCTGAGAATAGGTCCGGCCCTGGGAGCCGATCGGCACTCTGACCGTGCCACGCAACAGGCCGTCGACTGCCAGTCTGGCCAACCGTAGACAGCCCGCTGCACGGAGATTTGAGGAAGTTTGGCCACCAGCGCGTTGATGTTATTATATGTTAACCAGTGTCGTGAGACAGTGTCACCCATAATTTTTCGCTTATATAACTTTACATTAAATGGCAGATCATGATCATGTGGCTGAATTGGATGCTCTTTGATAAAAGATTTCAAATCTGTTCGTGCAGGATATCGAAAGAGCTTATCCTGTCTAAATGTTGGTTGATTCTCATCATTATTTAAATCAGCTACTAGATCTTTTTGATTATGTACATGTACAGGCCCAGGTTCAGTTACTGTTATTCCACCAGCTAATTCAGAATCATAAAAATCAGCATCTACAGTCTCAAAATCGTTAGGCATACCTTCATCTTTATGTCCTAGATCTACAGTATCAGCATGAACAGTTGTAGTTGAATTTCTCTAAGTCGCTTTCCTCTTTCTGACATGTAGATATACTGTAGGTGTTGATATCATAAATGCTGTTATAGGCCTGCACTTTTTTGCTGAATCATTTCTTTCTGCTTCTCGTTTATCTTTCCGTTTCTGTGCTCCAGATTTCCGTTTCATGTGTTCCATTTCCTTACCTGAAATATAAAAAAAAAAAAAAAAAATTAATAAAGTAATCTGATTTACTAATTGCATTTAATATAATCAAGATCAACAAATTTCAAAACAAATAACAATGCTTGAATTATACTATAATGAATGAATATATGTATTCTGTAACTGTATTGTAATGTAATTGTAATGTAATGTATTGTAATCTTTTCTCAATACTATTACATGTATTTTCTTATTTATTTTTATATATATCTTTATATATAGCAGCTTTATATAAAATATATACATAACTCTATATATCTTTTATATATGGACATATAAATGGGTAAAATATAATTATACATATATAACAGCAATAACAAAAATAAGAGACTTACTTTGATAAATTGGAATTGATTTTAATGAAGCATGTAGGCAACTATTAAATAAACTAATGAAGTTAAAAATGTCGCAGTGACAGGCAGGTTGGCAAAACTGTATTTTAGGCACGTAAATTTATTAATTTTTGCTACTGTCTAAAAGTTTAAAACCTGCAATAATTTTAACAAATTAAAGAAGTTATTAATACATTTGCCTTTTTATATACTATTAATAAATACAAAATAAAAAATACAAACAAATAATTACAAAAATCTAAATAAATTATATCTACTTCATGTAATAGAAATACTGTCAACACCCTCAATTAAGATTCTAGGATATATCTCATCAGGCCCAACTGACTTATGTTTATTTAAACTTTATATACAAGTATAATAGATTGGCTGCCAATTTTTTTTACCTCAGGTCTAGGGGGCCAACTTCCCTCCTGGCTCACCAGCTCACCTTGCACCCTTTCAGCATAGCCCTCCCTTACATAGCTTAGGATGGTCTCATTGTATTCAATTAACAACTCCTTATTTTTTCTTAGCCTGTACATTGTACAATGAAGTCTCCAACCTCCTATTAGCTAGCTGAAGGTTTGAACTGGGTTTGCAAGGATCCTTCCAAGGGAGGCCAACTTCATAGCAACCATCTCTAAACCCAATCCCTTTTTCAAATTGCTCTAAAACATCACTGTTCACTGTACTCGCCTGCTTCTCCTGTTTGTCCTTTATGCCAATGGATTCAAGTTCCCAAAACGCTTTCAAATGCCTTTCCAAACCATGGCTGTTCTCCTCAATCTTAACAAAAAGAGTTTTGACCTCCATTTCATTGCAATAGCTACCATGTAGCATCCAGCCTAGCTTATTTTCAATAGCTACCGGACCTCGAGATGTGCGGACAATATTACCAGTGATGAAGTCCCAGTAATAGTCAGCTCCAATCAAAAGACTAATATCTTCTGTTCCTTCAAACTTATTATTGCCCAAATTAATTCCTTTAACTCGCAATTCTTGGACACATGCCATATCTAAACAGGTAGTGACTGGAGCACAAAGTTCCTCAATCTCTACAGCTTGGACCTTGATAGTGGGACCTTGTGGTAACAACCCCTTAACCAGAACTTCTTCTACCTTCTTAACTTTGGTTCGGTTTTGAACGGAACCCCCAAACCCAGAAATTCTTAAATTTTCCCTCTTAAGTTCTTTAAACTTCAATTTTCTGGAAATTCTGGTCTTAATAAAGCTACACTGGCTACCACTATCAAACAACACTCTTACAGTAGCTTCTCCATCATTCCCAATTAATAATGCTGCAGCTGTTTGCAATAATCCCCCTTTACTTTTACTCCCTTTCATAGCAGTGACATGTGCCACTGATGTCTCTACTTCTGGGGTAGGCCTACTAGGAGTGTTTTCACACAATAATGGCTGATGCCGGCCATGGCATTTTTTTGCACAAAATTTTAAACTTACAAAACCTTGCTCTGTGACATTTCAAAAAACATTTAAAACATGATGTGGACTTAGTTACCCTGTCCTTTCTCTCTTGAACAGGTAAAGCCTCAGCCACCTCACATTTATATGACTTGTGGTTGCCTTCGCAAAATATGCATTCCTTGATTCCCTTTAATTTATTCTCAGAGGATGCATGTAGAGCTGACACTGTACCTGAGCTATTCCTTTTTGTAGAAACTTTGGTGCTGTGCCTACCTTTGTCCCCTTGTTTAACATCCCACTGTGCAAACTCAATTCCCTCTTGTCTTGCTAATTCCGTGCTGAAAAGACTTAACATCTGTTGAAGGGGGATGTACACGTGTTCTGTAGAGTGTCCCCTACTTAATTCAAGCAAAATTGAGCTAGGCAATTTAGACTCCAGTATAGTGACCAACATTATACCATACCTTTCCATTCCTACACCCAAGTTGTCCAGGGACCTAGTTCTAACTTCAAATTTATCATATAACTGCCGTAACTCCTTGACACTATTGGGATTATTAACAGGAGGTATAGCTAAAAGTTCACGGAGGTGGCTTTTAATTAAGATCTCTGGCTTACCAAACCGTTTCTTTAATATATCCCAAGCCACATTATAATTAGCCTCTGTTAATCCTAATCCTGCTATTGTCTTTGCTGCCTCCCCTTCCAAGAGGGACTGCAAATAATTAAACTTCTCCACCACACTTAACACTTAACTAGAATGAACTGCTGATTGAAAACTGTCTGCCCATCCTTGCCATTCCTGAATACTCCCAGAAAATGTTTTGAGTACAAGCCTCGGTAATTGAACTGCAGATCTGTTAACCTTAACTTCACACTGTACTGAGCTGCTAAACTCTTTTGCTCTGTGGCATACTTTAATTATATCATCAATAATCTCTTCAAAGTAAATTGTTATTTTCTATTTCATCCTCTTCTATAAGAGCCTCAATTTTAACATTTACTTCCCTTAGAGCAACCTTTTTAGTTTCTAATATGGAAAGCTGTGCAGTCACTAAACTTAAATCCTCTTGCTCTATGGCAGAATCTATAGTGGCAATGACTTTTGTAATTAGACCTTTGTAGGCGCTTCTCCTTTTTTTAAACTTGTTCAATTCAGCTGCACTCGTCTTCAATGCAAACAACAATTGGGCTCAATGCCAAATAAGCTGAATTGGCAAAAATACTTAACCAAACTGATCAAACTCAAATTTTGCTTTTTTCAAATAAACTGAATTGCTTGGTTGGGGTACTGACCAACCACCAATATGGAATATCAAATTTTCCACCCAAATAATTGGCGCACTGAAGTCTGCAACCTTCGCCTACGAATAATAAACCAAATTAACCAAACCGGTAAAAATGTAGGCTCAAAACAACGACAGACGAGTGGCCAAGTTTCGCAATTGGGCGACCAAACTTTCTACCCTGGGACCTTAACTCAATAATAAACCAAAATTAACCAAACCGGTAAAAATGTAGGCCCAAAACAACGACAGACAAGTGGCCAAGTTTCGCAATTGGGCGACCAAACTTTCTACCCTGGAACCTTAACTCAATTATGCTCAACCCGTCTAGGCCTAACTTGGGCTACAATTTGCACGATCAGAACTTTGCCTAAAAATAGTTACTGACTCAGTCTTGGGCTAGAATCCGATTTCGAAGGACCATGTTATTTATTTTTTTTATTGGGTTCAGAATCCCAGCTGAGCCGTGAACGGCCAAGCTCTGAAGGGCCAGTTTAACCTACAGCCCAAGTTAAGCTAGATTAAAAACTTACGGATTTGGAGGTCCTATTAGGTCCTACCTCAGGGTTGCTGACTCGTTGTGGGCCTACCTTAGGCCTGTTGCATAAAATTAAGATAAAAAACAAAAGGGGCACTATTTATGGTCTTTCTAAACCTTGCAACAACAACACAACCTGCACTATTGCACGATGCAACAATCTTGTATCCAGTGGCGTATCAAGGGAGGGGCGAGAGAGGCGACCGCCCCGAGCGGCACTTCCCGAGCGGCGGCAAAATTACTGTCAGGTGGGCGCAGTATGCAAAATTTTGGGTTTTTATGTTTTAAAATGCAACCCTCCAAAAAATTCTATCTCATCATTGTCGCGCGTTATTTGTGTACAAAATATCCATGGTTTTGATGAAAAATCATCATTAAATGCTATATATGCCACCTCAATGCCACTATTTCCACAAATAGTTAGTTGCGTTAAATTTTCACATTGGAAAGGTTGCCAGCCCTATTTTTCAGACTTTCCCTATATTATTTAGGTTAGGCTTTGCATTCTTTGAGCTTTGATGATGTTAATAATTAATGGTTGTTTTATTTTGCAGATACCCTACTGAATTAGCAAACATGAGCAAACGACAGAGACTGAGTGGTGCTGCATACAAGCAGAGGCGTACCAATACTTTTTGCCGCTCGGGGCGAAAATGCCAACGCCCCCCCCCCCCCCCCCCACAACAATTTTCAATTTAAAAAAAAATTCCTTTACAAAAATACACTTCTAAACAAAACTTTTATTGGAAGAAAAACTTAAATAAAGCAACTTCAATTTTAACAATACTACATAATGTACCGTACATAATATACTATATAATTTTAACAATAACTATATAATGTATAATGCCTAGTTAAATTTTCGGACTTTCATAACAGAAAATTCATGAATGATTTTTTCTATGTCCATTGTCTCTGCAACTTCGCGTTCAATTGAAATAATCGCCAAATTGCTCAGTCTAGATTGACTTATAGTTGACCTGAGGTAAGTTTTTATAAGTTTCAGTTTCGAGAAACTTCGTTCGCAACTTGCCACGGACATGCATGTAGTTAGACAGATCCGGAGGGCAATTGTTATATGAGGCAAAGATTCCACTAGATCCCATTTAACGATCCAATGAAGTAGTTTTAACATATCCCAGTTCTTTGGATCATCGTCGACGCTTATGCTTTCGAAACTGAGCAAATGTCTGCGCAAACGCTTTATTTCTTCCAGTAGACTTCCTGGATTAATGTCATTGTAGATGGAAGAAAAATTATTGACCTTGGTATTAATTTCTTCATCTTTGGACTGATTCAAAAGGTACGAAGGAGACAGAAATTCAAAGCGATCATTCATGTTTTTAAGACAAACTGTGCGTTTTTCAATTTCTGCTAATAAACGATCCATGATTTCAAAAAATTCTCTGCGTACATCTTCTTGCACTGTCAATCCAGCATCACGAGCTTGCTCTCCAGGCATTCTTCCCTCTCCTGACTCTGCGGTCTATACTGATATCCATTTCATTACAGAACTCTTCGGCGGCATCTGCAGCGTTTGATACTACTGCCTCTCGTTCATTAGTTAAAAACACGGATAAAGAGTTCATTTTTAATGCACACTGGTCCAAAGCAAGTCCCTTTCTTTGAAAATATAGCTGAGCATCATTGATTTCTTTCAGCACTGGATCCCAGAAAAATAAGTACACAATGAATGTGTATGACATGATGGAGGTCAACAGAGCTTCAGCATCGCCCTTTGTGTCCAGATTTTCGGAGACCCCTTCACTCAGTTCTTCCAAGGCACTAACAACGTGAGTCAAGTTCTTCATAAGACTAGAAACAGCATCATACTTAGCACTCCACCGCGTATCAGAGACTCGCTTGACAGTGATTTTGGAATGTTTTGTTAAGACATCCCAACGATGAGTAGAGGAAGAAAAGTAGACGAAAATTCGTTCAATTGTTCCAAAGAAAGTTACAGCATTAGGACTCAGTCCCGCGGCATGAACTCCAGCCAAGTTCAGCGAGTGGTTATTGCAAGGAATGAAAACAGCGTGTTTGCTAACATCAAGAATTCTGCGTTGAACTCCAAGATGAATACCTGCCATCGTAGCATCATTGTCATACCCTTGACCATAACAATTCTGGATATCCAGCCCATCCTCACGGAGCTTAGTGACAATGAGATCAGTAACTGCCTCAGCAGTCTTCCCCTCTAATTTAATAAAATCAACGAAGGATTCCTGCATTTTAAAACATAAAAACCCAAAATTTTGCATACTGCGCCCGCCTGACAGTAATTTGCCGTCCCTCGGGAAGTGCCGCTCGGGGCGGTCGCCCCTCTCGCCTCTCCCTTGATACGCCACTGCATACAAGAATCTTCGCGAAAAAAAAGAGGAGGAAGGCAAGCGTGCTGCTAAGCGATTTCATCAGTTAATGGGATTCTCAGACACACCTTCAGTGCCTTCTGGGAAGGAAGGAGATCAACCGCAATGTGATATATCTTTAGAGATAGATAGATGTTCAAGCGGCAACTTCAAGTGAACCCCCAAATAATCAGGATCAACCCTCATCTACATCACAAAGTCACCCACCCACATCACCCACAGAGTCTGTTTAACGATTCTGGCAACTGGCCCGTTCCAATGACGGACAATTTGAGAATCGAACTCATTAAATGTGGACCATCACATTTGAAAAACATGAATGGACCCTTTCCAGCTGATTCAAACAATAGATCAATGTCAAAAGTTTGGTATTTCAAAACTTTGGAAAATGGCGAAAAAATTGAAAGGTCATGGCTAATCTTCTCACCTTCAAAATGTAGCTTGCATTGCTTTTGCTGTCGTCTCTTCAACAACATCTCCAGTGCATTTGGAAAAGAAGAAGGATTTTTTGCCTGGAGGAAACTGAATCCAAGAGTACCTGAACATGAAAACAGTCCATATCATACCCGATGCTTTGAACAATGGAAAGAGTTGTCTATGCGCCTTCAGTTGACTGCTACAATAGATAATGCACATCAGTTGCAAATAAAACATGCTACTGCTAAGTGGAAAGAAATACTGAGACGAATTTATGACTGCATCATGTTCTTGGCAAAACAAGATCTTGCATTCCGAGGGCACCGAGAGAACTTAAATGAAGAAGCTGGGCTAGCTGGCAATTCTGTAAACTTTTTGGAGTTAATAAAACTAATGGGCAAATATGACCCAGTAATTAGGGAACATCTTACAAAAATACGAATGACTGACAAGATATCCACTACGTATTTGTCACCTAACATTCAAAATGAGTTCATCACACTAATCGGCTGTAATGTTTGAAAATGTATAATTGATAATGTGTCTAGTGCAAAGTACTTTGCAATAATTTTCGATAGTACACCAGATATATCGCATATTGATCAGATGTCTCAGGTAATTCGCTATGTGTCGATTAAAGACGGTAATGTAGAGGTGAAGGAATCCTTCGTTGATTTTATTAAATTAGAGGGGAAGACTGCTGAGGCAGTTACTGATCTCATTGTCACTAAGCTCCGTGAGGATGGGCTGGATATCCAGAATTGTTATGGTCAAGGGTATGACAATGATGCTACGATGGCAGGTATTCATCTTGGAGTTCAACGCAGAATTCTTGATGTTAGCAAACACGCTGTTTTCATTCCTTGCAATAACCACTCGCTGAACTTGGCTGGAGTTCATGCCGCGGGACTGAGTCCTAATGCTGTAACTTTCTTTGGAACAATTGAACGAATTTTCGTCTACTTTTCTTCCTCTACTCATCGTTGGGATGTCTTAACAAAACATTCCAAAATCACTGTCAAGCGAGTCTCTGATACGCGGTGGAGTGCTAAGTATGATGCTGTTTCTAGTCTTAAGAAGAACTTGACTCACGTTGTTAGTGCCTTGGAAGAACTGAGTGAAGGGGTCTCCGAAAATCTGGACACAAAGGGCGATGCTGAAGCTCTGTTGACCTTCATCATGTCATACACATTCATTGTGTACTTATTTTTCTGGGATCCAGTGCTGAAAGAAATCAATGATGCTCAGCTATATTTTCAAAGAAAGGGACTTGCTTTGGACCAGTGTGCATTAAAAATGAACTCTTTATCCGTGTTTTTAACTAATGAACGAGAGGCAGTAGTATCAAACACTGCAGATGCCGCCGAAGAGTTCTGTAATGAAATGGATATCAGTATAGACCGCAGAGTCAGGAGACGGAGAAGAATGCCTGGAGAGCAAGCTCGTGATGCTGGATTGACAGTGCAAGAAGATGTACGCAGAGAATTTTTTGAAATCATGGATCGTTTATTAGCAGAAATTGAAAAACGCACAGTTTGTCTTAAAAACATGAATGATCGCTTTGAATTTCTGTCTCCTTCGTACCTTTTGAATCAGTCCAAAGATAAAGAAATTAATACCAAGGTCAATAATTTTTCTTCCATCTACAATGACATTAATCCAGGAAGTCTACTGGAAGAAATAAAGCGTTTGCGCAGACATTTGCTCAGTTTCGAAAGCATAAGCGTCGACGATGATCCAAAGAACTAGGATATGTTAAAACTACTTCAGTGGATCGTTAAATGGGATCTAGTGGAATCTTTGCCTCATATAACAATTGCCCTCCGGATCTGTCTAACTACATGCATGTCCGTGGCAAGTTGCGAACGAAGTTTCTCGAAACTGAAACTTATAAAAACTTACCTCAGGTCAACTATAAGTCAATCTAGACTGAGCAATTTGGCGATTATTTCAATTGAACGCGAAGTTGCAGAGACAATGGACATAGAAAAAATCATTCATGAATTTTCTGTTATGAAAGTCCGAAAATTTAAACTAGGCATTATACATTATATAGTTATTGTTAAAATTATGTAGTGTATTATGTACGGTACATTATGTAGTATTGTTAAAATTGAAGTTGCTTTATTTAAGTTTTTCTTCCAATAAAAGTTTTGTTTAGAAGTGTAATTTTGTAAAGGAATTGTTTTTAAAATTGAAAATTGTTGCAGGTGGGGGCGGCGTTGGCATTTTCGCCCCGAGCGGCAAAAAGTATTGGTACGCCTCTGCTTGTATCTAAACAACCAAACTTAATTGCAAAAGAGCTCTCTATAAGACCACGCCCTGTAAGTGCCGCATTCAACAAACGAGTAGGAAGGACGCGCAGCGCCCCCAAAAAAATGATGCCACAAAAGTGCCCAGACAATGATGCCACAAGAGCCCAAAAATGCTAGCTCTAAATTAAGTGAATTTTTCACTAACCTTACAATTATGAGATGGATATATACACACCTTAACTTAATATATACAAGCAATGCTGCATCAATCAGCTTAGTCATCATATCGCCTTGGGACAACAATGGCTCTTCCTCTTCTAGATTTTCTAACATCTTAAGAGCATTACCAATAGATGCACTGAATGATCTTGGCCTAGTTGTTTTCCCGTCGTATCGCTCAAACAGATGCCTTAAGGGAAGTTCATTTGTATGTAACATACAAATGTTCCATTGCAATGGTCAGTTCAGCTTCTGCTCGATGAAATGGATTATGCCACCTTTAGACCCAGTGTTGACATTCGTACTGTCGCACCCTATCACCTGGAGATTCTGGTCTAGTGTCACTTCATTCAAGTAAGTGAACAACGATTCAGATACATCACTTGCTTTTCCAGATTTAGGGCTCAAATGGTTAAGGTATTCTCCACCAGGCTCACTCAATAGTACATAATGTTCCTCAACAATTATATCCTGGTACAATTTACCATCTTTATTTGTCTTTACCAACGTCTTGTTTTTTCTCCCATCAAAATATAAAGCTTTAACATCACCATAACTTTGTAAGTTTGTGCAGCTTCAACTTGTAATGTTCTTCTGAATTTCTCTCTCTCTCTTCTCACCTTACTTCGATCAATAAAAAAGTCAGTCTTTTTCGGTAATGATATCCAAATCCACCAAATTAGCTGAAGCAATGGCCGATGCAGCCCTATCTGAAACACCAAATCTGTCGGCTTCAATAGCGAGATTGGGTAAAGGGGCTCTCATTTGAATGTTGGAGCATTCATATTCAGACTCAGTTGTTGAACTTTCTTTGGTACTAGAGAGATCAGTATTAGTATCAGGTGAAAGCACATCATCAATGACTACCTTTTCGAATTCTTCGTTTCGAGAATATCATTTTTGTCAATTTTGCAGATGAGCCTTCCTTCAGTAGAAAAAAATATCTCCCAACCTGCATATTAGAGGGTAAGACATTATGTGGCAATTCACTTTGAATTCCGAACAGAAAATGTTGCTTCACCGACTGTCTAGTTAGTAGGGATTTTGCCATATTTAGATCTGAGGTTAAATTTCTACAGAAATATCACATTATGAAAATCTGAAAAAATACAAAACACGGAATTAGTTAAAACAAATTATATGTAAGCTCTAAAACTAAAATGTAAACATATTTTACTCAATAGTCTTTGTAGCCACCCATGCTACAATATGCAGCATGCGGCTCCTACCCCCATCTCTTATTAGCCATATGCAAGATGTCATTGACCTCGAGTGAGACTGATGTTTAGATAAGCGTCTGTGTGTTCTTAAGTAGTTGGTGATAGTAAGTATCGCTTGTGTTGTGTGAATATATTTACTCGTTATCATAGTTATAACCAAATAACGCACAATATAACGCGATATCTTCTCTCAAAAACCGATCAAAATATGACTTTCCGCCATTTTGTTTTCGGCAAAATTTGGGTGGGTGGAGGGTCCTAAAAAGAAAATATTTTCTTTTTAGAACTTCTAGAGCGTCAATACACCAAATCATGCGTGAGGCAAGACGGTTTAATATTTTCACTCCACCCTAATATACATATACTGTGTGTGTATATATATATATATATATGCGCCTCGATGGTATAGTGGTTAGCGTCGCTGACCACGAATCCATCGGCCCCGGGTTCGAAACTCGGTGACGGCAGCCGGCGCGCAGCAAAACCCAGCTGTTCATCCTTCCACACAATAAAGAAAGTGGTTGGTAGATAAATGGGTACCCTGGGTGGCCTAGTGGTTAAGACGCCGGGCTGCTGGTGGGGCGTGGTTCAGATTCCACGTTAAACTGTAGGTCTAAGGTGGAGTGAAAAGCTTGACCTTCGTCCGAATGAACAATTCGAACGGAAACTAACCAAAGGTTACATATATATATATATATATATATATTGACGATTGGTTAGGTTAAGTCGTAATATTAATATTTTCGTTAGTTTTAACGCTTTATTTGATGGATTCATTTGAAAAATGTTTCCTAAAGATCCTAGTGTAGTTTACGTTCCCCAACTTTGACCTAGTGTAGTTTGTGTCCCCTTTTACGTCAGGGTGACGTAAACTACACTTTTGCTCCAAGTAATGTAATAGATTTTTGGAATGACTTGCCATATGATGTGGTAAATAGTGGCTTCTTAGTTAGTTTTACAAAAAATTTGGACACTTTCATAAATGAAAGAGAGTTTCTAAATTGTAAACAGTGTATATTCTTAGTTTAAGTCGTGTAGGCTAATTTGGTAGCTCTGTAAATAGTTGTGTTAATTAGCTCAGGGCTTCTCAAACTTTTTTCACTTGCGACCCCTTTGGATCAGACAAATTTTTTCGCGACCCTTCACTCAATGTCATAAAAGCAATAGGTACTAACACTGTATATTTATGAAAAAAAATAATATTTTCAAATGTTTCTGCGACCCCCAATAATATTTACGCGACCCCTAGTTTGAGAAGCGTAGAATTAGCTGACTTAATTAAGATTGACATTTTCCACAATTTTTTTATAAAATACAACTCATTACTTGAATAACCTCAATAGACCCCATTGGCTTCATGTTTTCATAATGAAATGTAATAGAAACCACATATACTAACTGATAGTCTTTCAGATGACTATGATATTCTAAGGCAATGTAGACAAATTATATGGTCAGGGAAATATTTTGATTAGAAAATTTCATGTGTACATTAGATGTTAAGTTAATCTTGTTCAAAGCTTTTTGTACTCCAATGTATGCAGCAAATTTGTAATGGAACTACAGGATATATAGGAGAAAACTGCATGATGCATATAATTATATTTTTAGGAGTTTATTAAAAACGATTAGATTGATAAATGTGCTCCTTCTAGTGCCAGTATGCTGTTTGTAGTCAATAAGCAGAGATGGGCAGTATCTTAAGATACAAGATACAATTTGTATCTTAAGATACAAGATACAATTTGTATCTTAAGATACAAGATACAATTTGTATCTTAAGATACAAGATACGTATTAGATATGTATCTGAGATACATTTTTCTTAGTATCTTGGGCAGTATCTTAGATACATTTTTTCAAGTATCTTAATATTAAGATACATTTCTTAAGATACATTTTCTATATAGGCCTACATTATTTTTTTATGATTATTTCTGACGTCTTTATAAGTGAAGCCGTACTATATCTCGACCTTTTTTATGCTAACTAATGGTCCTAACTAATACATTACGAATTACACCAGTGTCAAGTCAGTCAAGATATCATTAGTTATAAACTAGCTTAGCCTGTATAAGTTATGTAGCCTTGCACACAATAAATGATGTTAAAAATAGACCCTTTGTACTTTCACTACACATTTGCTAGAATTATAGTTTTTAAAAATTATTACTATGGTACATTCATTATGTACATAAATATGGTGCATATATATATATATATATATATATATATATATATATATATAGTAAGGGATTTATAGGACTCGGGTGAAGAAAAATATTGTTCTCAAAGTATCTTGTATCTTAAAAATGTATCTTTGAAATGTATCTTGTATCTGTATCTTTAAGATACATTTTTAATGTATCTTGTATCTGTGTATCTTAGATACATTTTATAAAGTATCTTGTATCTTAGATACATTTCTAAGTATCTTTGCCCATCTCTGTCAATAAGGTGCCTAACTGTGCCAGTGTCATACGCAATTTTGTACTTGGATTTATTACTAGGCTTGATGAGTCAGTCAATAAGATAACACTGTGTAACACTGATTCTGTTTATATAGAATTTTTTATGTTTTTATATGCATTTGTGGGGGCTGAGTCCAAATCTGGCCTTGGTTTGTGTGTATCATCAATGGTTTCGGAGATAATCCATTTTTATGTTTTACCAGTATAATGTTATTATGGGCGCAGCAATATCAGAATAATCAGGAATTGTTGAGAACAATCCGGATGTTCGTTGACAGTTTCTTGCTCTAGAAATTGCCCGAAACTTCCACTGTGCTATATAAAGAAGAGCGCAGAGTCTGAGAAGTCAGTAAGTGTGAGCACAAAGAAAGCGGGTTGTTTGTTTGATGGTTACCAGCACTGATACCAGCACTGAGGTACTGTGTTTCTGTGCTTCTCTGTGCTGACGATTTGAGTGTTATCGATCCTTTTTTATTGCGAACATTATTTCAGTGTTGTGAATACATCTTTTTTCTGGAATCTGTAATCTGTTGCAGATTTAATAACTCTTCTCTCTATATCTGCAGGTTATGATTAATGTAGTACAATTTGGTAAAGAGAATGGCAACTAGAGCTTGTAAACACTCGCCGGATATATTCTGCTACGTTTATGGGTATTACATAGGCCCCAAGCAAGTATCGCACAAGATTGTGAAAGGCACCAAGTTCTGGATCGCGTATCGGCTCTATTTTGGTATGCCTGTGGGTGACCAAGATAAGCCCCGGGCACCCCATGTGATCTGTGGAAGCTGCCGCTCCACACTTGAAGGGTGGCTGCGGGGAGTACGCAAGGCAATGCCCTTTGCGGTACCCAGAATATGGAGAGAACCAAAGAGCCACCACGACGATTGCTACTACTGCATGGTAGATGTTTCTAAGTACAGGAAAGTTAAAGGAAGGCAGACTCTTCAGTATCCAAGCATAGCGTCGTCCATAGCTCCTGTACCACATGGCGAAGGTCTTCCAATACCACGTCCACCAGAACAGGTATCTATCCATTACTTTACCTTCTGTATTTACAGACTGTGGGTCATTATGTGTTGATTTTTCTTAGTGCTGATGCTCTTCTACATATATAGCTATGCCTATATTTTGTTTCTTTACTTTGCAGGTTGAAAATGAGGATGCAGCTAGTTCATCTGAGATGTCGGCTGGTGAGGACAGTCATGATGAAGAATATACAGTAACTTTCAGTACAAACCCTCACTTTCCAAACAGAGGGAATTGGACGACTTAATTAGAGATTTGGGTCCGACGAAATCAGGGTCTGAGCTTCTGACTTCCAGACTCAAAGAGTGGAATTTGCTTGGAGAAGACTGCAAGAGCACTGTATACCGAAAGCGGCATGAAGAGTTTGCAAGGTTCTACGATGTCAATGGCTCTCTCTGTTATT
Organism: Bathynomus jamesi; assembly: GCA_023014485.1. NCBI lineage: Eukaryota > Metazoa > Arthropoda > Malacostraca > Isopoda > Cirolanidae > Bathynomus > Bathynomus jamesi. Next base: position 75,857 of record JAJOZX010002973.1, on the reverse strand, counting down.
GCAGCGAGGTTAATGGTCTATTTACAGCTATTGGGTTAACACATATACCCTCAGAGTTGTAAGGGTCCTATTTATTATTATAGACCTTTACAAGTTTACGTAGATAATTAACTAAATGCCAGGGTCACCAGCGCCCAAATACTAGATTGGCATCCAGCACTGTGGCGCAAAATTAATTTTACTAAAAGAAGGGAAGGACTGATTATAAAATCATCAACATGAATTTTGTATTTTATTGACAACAATTAATAAACTATATGCAACAATTATTTATAAATGCAAGGGGAATTTTTTTACCTGTAACAACTTTGATTGACATATAAATGCGAAATTAAATAATGGCACCGTTTAGCTAATATATAACAGTCTGCAACTAATACTGATACTAATAATAAATATGTAAATAATAATAATATACAAATAATATTAATATATAAATAATATTGATAGACAAATAACAATAAACAACTAATAGCCACAATGACAACCTTGTCTGCAAAGAGAGAGACAAGAATACTGTAAGTAATATTCTAGACAAAAAATGATACATAAAAATGGTAAAAATTGATAATTAAAATATATATGCTATATAGGCCCAGTAACCTGTGGATGGTGAATTACAGTTAAACCTCATTATGGGATTGTGTTAAGTTGAACAGGAAAACTAAGGAAGTATGTAGGCCACAAATGACTAGTAGGCCATCTGCTAAGAAAATACATGAAACATAATAGGCTTATAAAGTAAAATATACTAAGAAAATTAATGGGCAGGCCTTTGCCTCTTCAAATATAGTGGAGCTGAGGTTAATTATTTAAAACAAAGGCTACGGTAGGCCTCAGCTAGGCTAGAGTAATTTACAATTTGGCTTTTGCCTAAATAGACCTAACTTAGCCTAAGGTAATTTTTGTATGAATCTTACAGTATTATTTATAGTATGAATGTTTCAGTACTAATCACAAACAGTATAAGGCTTGTTAATGTCTGCAGTATGCGGTATTGCATACAGATATGCAATAGTAAAAAATATAAACGTTATAAATAGGAACATACCATGAAGAACCTTTGCTTGCTGGCGCCGTGTTTTTAAATGATAAATGTATAAACGGCGTCCTTTGTGTTGTCGATGCACACAAGTTTGTTTTTACTTCACAATTTTACCAACAAGCCAAAATAATCCTTAAAAGCAAACTCACGTCTAGTCACACCATGCCCCCAAAATTTACATTTAGAAAGCACAAAATATATTTTTATATTTACTTTAAACTTCTTTAACGACTGCACTTTAATTTTTAACTAAATTACTATACACAATGCTTAAGAATTAAATTTGATCACTGGACATGTTTAACTTGTATTTATTTATTTAGACTTAAAATATTTCACTTGTGCCAACTTGTGGCAATTTTCACTAATAAAAAATAATCTTGTGGTGCAAGGCACTACAGAGTGGCGCCTGTTTATTGACAGTTCAACTCGGAGTTTAAAAGCTGTTCTACTCCACAATGGGAAGAAATATCCATCTATACCAGTTGCACATTCTGTTCAAATGAAAGAGGACTATGAAAATGTCAAACAACTGCTCACTCAAATCAGGTATGAACAATATAACTGGGACGTGTGTAGTGATTTCAAAATGATTGGTTTCCTGTTAGGTTTACAAGGAGGGTTTACTAAATATTCATTTTTCTTTGCCTCTATGGGATAGCAGGGCTTCAACTGAGCACTATAAAACAGTTCAGTGGCCTCCACGTGAAGGACTGCAACCAGGAAAGTACAATGTACTCAGGGAACCTCTTGTGAAGCCTGACATAGTTCTGCTACCACCTCTCCATATTAAGTTGGGTCTAATTAAGCAGTTTGTAACTGCGTTAGATTTTGGAGGGGAAGTTTTCCAACAGATTCGGGTCATGTTCCCTAAACTCTCTGAGGCCAAAGTCAAGGCTGGCATCTTTGTAGGACCACAAGTCAAGGTGCTGTTGAATTCAAAGAACCTTGAAGCCAAGATGACTCCGATCGAAAAAGAGGCTTGGTGTGCTTTCTGTGATGTGGTTCGTGGGTTTTTAGGCAACCATAAAGCACCAAACTATAAGGAGTTAGTGTCAAACTTGATTAAGTGCTATGTCAAAATGGGGTGCCGTATATCTTTAAAATTACACTATCTGCATTCACATCTAGACTTCTTTCGTGATAACCTGGGCGATGTGAGTGAAGAACATGGCGAAAGATTCCATCAAGATATTCAAACGATGGAGAAAAGGTACCAGGGCCATTGGGATGCTTCCATGATGGGAGACTACGTATGGTCGCTGATCAGAAAGGATAAGAATGTTCATACGCGGAAGTCGCGTTCTTCAGTGCATTTTTAAGGAACGCACACTGCATAACGAGACTTGTTATTCTCTTATCGGTTCTCCTCATGATATATATTATATTCTTTGCACCATTTTGGGTTTGTCAAACAATTTTGGCTCAATAAACATTAATTTCCAATATTGTTTTTATTTTCAGGAAATATTTATGTTAGCCTTCTTTATATACTTTGCCATATGAAAAGTGTGATAACCTATATTTTCGAAACGGTTGATGATATAGCAAAACCAATATCATTTTTGGAATTAGCGCCCCGATATCATTAAGACACGACAGAAAAATCGCAATAAACAGAAAATTTTTCAAATTTTGTTACCCAGTGTAATAGAAACCATTGTTAGTGGACTGATCTCTGATATATTTTATAGATCTCAAATCTGGAAGCATCGGCGTAGGCAACTGGATGTTCATTATTCATAGTGTTTCACTGGCCTGCATAGTCAGTGCTCCAGACAACTATTCATTTTATGGACTACTTGTATAATGTTTGTACCTGTTGAGTCTGAAATAAAGTGTTTGTTGTTGTTATTGTTGTTACAGACCGAGGCAAAAAAGATTAAAAATTAAAATTTACATAAAACAATTTCAGGAGCGGATTTCAGGGAAAAAATGTCAAAAAATATACATGAACTGCACACACACACACACATACATATATATATATATATATATAATATATATAGTACAGTATATATATATATATATATATATATATATATATATATATATATTATATATATATATATATATATATATATATATTAATGCGCTCCTCAAATTGTTGCGCTCTTGGCCCAAGCCTTGAAGCCCTATTGGTTAATACGCCTCTCCATAACTTGATACTTGCAGTAATAAGGACGAAACAACTAAACTGGATTATAAAGAGGTAAACTGGAGAAACATTGAGATCGTAACTACAAAATAAGGAAGGTAAGGTTTTAAAAGTTTTTCCAAATTTTATTCTGGGTTTGTTTTTCTGTTTTGGAGGTTGGGGAGAGGGGGAGTTATTCTATCCTACGATGTAGTCGTCTTTAAATTCTATTCCGTTTAAGTTTACAAATACTATCCACTGTTTTTCCGTGTTGAATTAATATATAATATTATCCTAGACTAAATATAGGCCTGTGTACGGACGATTTGCAATTACGGATACTTGTGACCTTTGGTTCAGTTTGTGTAGAGCAAGCCTGAGGTAGTACCATTATAACTGTGATTGATCCAGGTAAATTTGTACTGCCTTAAGGAGGAAACACAAACTTGCGGGGCATCTTGCTCCTGAAGAAGCATGCACCAGGACTGATAATAACTGGAGGTGTCTGCAAATATAAACTAACGAAAATTGCAATAAATTGAATACGGATATGAATGTTCTTTTGACTAGTCACTAGACTAACACAGATCATTGTTGCTTTCAGTAGTGATGGACGAAAGCCTCTTCAGTTCTTAACTCCTTATTTGTTTAGCAATGCTGCTGCGAGCTGCTCGTACCCTGAAATGGGCGTATGGGCGGAATAGTGTTCTATTCATATATGAAAAGATGTTTAACTTTCATACTTTTAGTTAAACTATGACCACATCAATGAATAATTATATATATACAGTGGTGGGCACCGTTAACCAAAAAGTTAACTTCGATAACGATAATCCGTTAACCCCAATTTTTAACTCCGATAACGATAATCCGATAATTTTACTACAAAGTTAACGGAAGTTAACGATATTCCGTTAACGATAACTATTTCTTTACTAACATTTAAAAAAATCAAGGAAAAAAGCTTTAAAACCCATAGAAAATGTTTATTTACGCAAAATCCAACAATAAATAGGTATTTAACTGTATTTTTATCAAGTTTTGCAACTTTTTTGCTTAATAACTTTTTTTTTTATTTTTAATAAAAAATGTACTGATTACATGTTTTGAAACCCTTGTAACCACTAACCATTAACTAAATTTTAATTTACTAGGGAATTATTATGGCGGGAACTGAAAGGTAAAATTAAATTTTAGGCACATTTATTAAAAACTATGACACAATGTGCTGGTTGCCCTTCAGAAAGACCAACTTCTCAAAGTTAGTCCCAACTGCCAGTCTTGACCTCTTGGGCCTCCCCAACCTCCCCTTGCGAGATCTGGAAGCAGACTGAAGTTATGGCGGTTTGAATTAATTCGCGGAGCGGTGATCTTCCGTGAATGACTCCTCGCAGTTAACGTGTTAACGGACTTTAACATACTAAATATCGAGTTATCGGAAGTTAACTGGTCCGATAACGATAAATGGAAATTAACTTCCGTTAATAGTCCGTTAAAAAAAGTTAACTTCGTTAATTAACTGTTATCGGATTAACGCTTTAGTGCCCAACACTGTATATATATATACATAATATATATATATATTAGTGATGGATCGAATAACGGCAACCGCACTACAACCGCACAAAAATTCACAACCCCAACCGTAACCGCAACCGCCGTTCCATAAGTGCGGTTGCGGTTGTAAAAGCTTAGTTAATTTTAATTTTAGGTTAATTAGAAATATTTCTTTTTTTAAAAAGAAAATGATGGGTCTCCTTATGCGTGCTTAAACGTGACGTCATACGGCTGCCTAGTAAAATTGGTTTAAACTGCGCTCTAAGTTATTACTCTGTGAGCTCCATGAAGTAAGTAAGTTTGACATCAGTTTTTCAAATGAATAATAATCCATAACTTTCCAATGGGTGGAGGCTGGGGAAAGTGGTAGGTGGGATGAACAGTGCGATGGGTCCTCGTCCCTCATCCTGGTAACACACTTAGTGCAAAATATGGTTTTAATTAATTTGACCTATTCTTTCATAATAGCTATATAAGTTTAGAATATACTTCATTTAAATAGTATTTATTTAGTAAATACCTTATGTTGAACACAATTTTGCAACACACAAATAGCGGTAGCGGTGTATTGCAAAACTTGTGTTCAACATAAGGTATTTACTAAATAAATACTATTTAGTATATATTATGTACCAAGTGTGGCTAAATCGCACTATAGTGGCTAAATCCAGTTAATAATTACGCATTTTTCCTAGTATATGATAACCGCAACCGCAACCGCGGTTGGAAAAAATTCGACAACCGCAAACACAACCGCAACCGCGGTTGTGAAAAACCGACCACTCGATCCATCACTAATATATATATATATATATATATATATATATATATATATATATAATGCTCCAGATAGACAGGAAATTCAGAAAAGCACGAAAGCGATCGATCTGGGGGTAATAATGATCGATGATGATGCGAAATTCGAAACACAAAATCAGATAGCGTTAAATAAAGCAAAAAGAGTTACGGGACAGGTACTAAGAACGTTCAAAAGAAGGGACAGGACAGTAATGACTCCCCTGCTGAGAACACTGATTATACCAAAACTTAAATACGCTCAGTCTTGACGTCCCCCTGTAAAAAGGAAAGAACTAATAGACTAGAAGAAACTCAAACATTTCACAGCAAAGATTGATGGCTGCAAAGAGCTCAACTACTGGGAAAGACTACGTAAACTAAATCTGTACTCCCTGGAAAGAAGAAGAGAGAAGGTACACCATAATCTACATATGGAAAATTATCGAAAAACTGGTACCAAACCTCAAACTAAACCCAATTACCATTCAAACAACACTGTAAAATAGGGACCTCTTCAACACTGAAAGAAAATAGCTTGGTTGTCAGGGGACCAAGACTTTTTAACCAGCTTCCAAAAGACCTCAGAAACGTTACGGGTGTAGTAATGTCTAATTAAGAATTAAATGTTTGTTTATAAGAAGTTAATAAGGTTCAATTAAGTTTTATTAAGTATGAAATTAAAAATGGTTTGTGTAATTAAAAATATAAAAATACAAGTTGGCAACACTAAGAATCGGCCCAAGCGGAGGCTGGGTAGAAATGCCCTTCAGTTATCGACGGCTGTTAGCCAAATAAGGTATTTTTGTACATTACGATGTTGTAAATTTAGAATATTCTTTTGTCTCTCTCTCCGGCTAAAATGTTAACGTTAATTCCCCCCCCTCGCATTACCCATTTATCTAAAAGTGTTTCGGTATAAATAAAAGTCAGTAAAGTGTAATTAAGTGTATAATTAATCCCCCGTCTCCCTCGCCTTGTTCAAATTATAATGGCGCCCACCGGCTCAACCGTCAGCCGCGTCCGTATAAAAACGCAGAGAAAACAAGTGGTAAATAGAAAGGAAAGAAAATAATGAATTATAAAAGAGAAGGAATGGGAATCACTACACAGGGGTCAAAGTTGAAGTCTTAAAGAGAAGACTAGATGCCTGGCTCAGGACGGTACCAGATGAGCCGGGTGTACCTGGCTATGTACAGTGGAGAGCGCAAGAAAGCAACTCTATCCTCCACCAAGCCAGGCCTAGAGGCAGGGCCACCAGTTTGACCTTCGTGTGAAGAGAGACCAACACACGGAACATTAACGAGGTTAACGAGGTATATAAGGAAATATGTTCGTCAGCCACAGAAATTAATTAATTTTATTAAAATTTAAGCCTCTGTTGTAAAATTTTCTATAATCTATGTCAATGATCTTCAAACTTTTTAGACCAAGAACCTTTTCAAAATTTCACTCCACGGAACCTTGCAATAAAATAGCACTATTTTTACATACGATTCTAATATACAGTATATACTGTATATTTCGTCCAAATTCAAGCAGAAATTGCTTCTGTTATAAAAGTTTGAAACATGATTAACGCATGTTTCATGTTTTTTGCGCCTTTTCATGGGAACAGGCAGCTAGACAGACAAAGCGTCAGGCTAAATTAATTTTTAAGATAGCAGTCAGTCATGTAAAAAAAAAATGGTGCTACTATAGCGTGATTCCTATCTCGATTCGGCAGTCTACCTTTTAATTATAGCTTCTTACCTTGTTTACTAATTGCTTGTTTACATTCCAATGTCCATCGCCCTTGACGATTGGTTAGGTTTAGTCATGATATTTTCGTTAGTTTTAACGAAAATATCGTGACTAAACCTAACCAATCGTAGGTAGACCACATACTATAGTAGCACCGAAACTATTTTTTAAATAAATAAAATTGAATAATAAATAGCATTTTATATTTATTATATTTTCATTTATACCTTGGATAGGAATCACACTACAGTACTGTAGTTTCGAACCAAAACGGGTAGGAATCACCCTATAGTATCGAAGTCACCGGTAGGAATCACGCTATAGTAGCACCAAAAAAATAATAGTAAAATAAAAAAGTAATATAAATAAAAATAATACTTGAAAGAATAGCAGATGATTTGACATATTGAAATTTTCATTTCAAATCTTGGGTGGTTCGAAAATTGTTTGAAAATCACTGATCTATACTATGGATTTTACTTTCAAAAATATAATTCTATAAACTTCTCTGTATTATCCTAAAAAATAAATTGAAAATAATTTACGCTTAAAGTCGTTTTCTTTAAAAGCAAACTTTTTAGAGAAAACTATTTAAAGCGATTAAAGCACAAACTATTTACAATATATCAGCCTCGACCGCGTCGTGAAATTCATGAAATAAATCAAGCAACTTAAAGGTGTCGCTGGAATTTAATTAAAAAATTGCTGTGCGCCAAATCACTTCTTTGACAGTTGTAATCCTTTCGAAATGGATTACTTTTTCGTAATCTTTTACAATGTTCAACACGTCGTTGACCGCCTTTACTTCAGTAAAGGAACTAATCATGCCTGTGTCAAGCCTCTACTTTAGGCTTCTCACCCGAGCATTCAAGTCGTTAGAGTTCAACTAGGGTAAACTGTCAATCAAGAATGATTCGTAAACGTCATTGTTTTAATATTCTTCCACAACTTCCTTCTCCATAACACAACAAACCCCTTTGCATAATAAAAGGGCGCGAGCCATTAGAATCAAGTTATTGGCTCCTTTCTTCATGGAAGCCAAAAGTTAAAGATGAAGTTGCATGGATAAAGTCGTGGAAAACCATAACTAGAAAACAGTTCATGAAAAGGCATTTTGGTCCTTTTATTCTCAAGTGAGTTCTGGCCTAAAATTGTAGGTTTTGGGTGGGCAGTAAGGGTGTTCATTAAGTGTGTAACTTCATCCTTGTATTCAAATAAATAGGCTAAGCCACTTGTTTCGTAGTCAAGCAAGCTTTTTACTGTCCTACCCATATAGCTGACAAACCGGTCATAATTAATTTACAATTTCGATGCTTTAACGAGAGCCACTATTCGATTTGTAAGTGTGATAACAGTTTCTAATGGAGCTTTCCTACCAATCATAAAATTAAGGGGGTGAAAGTTGTGCATTTCTTAGCTCCTTTAGGCCTCATATTGTTATTTTATTTATTTGTCGGGTTCGAAATCCCAGCTGAGCCGTGAACGGCCAAATTCTAAAGGGCAAGTTCTACCTAAAGCCCAAGTTAAGCTAAATTAAAACTTACGGATTTGAGATCCTATTAGGTCCTACCTCAGGGTAACCTCAGGGTTGCTGACTCGATGCGGGCCTACCTTAGACCTTAAATTACATGAACTTAAAAGGTAAACAAAAGGGTACTATTTGTGGTCTTCTTTATGAACCTTGCAACAACAACGCAACCTGGACTATTGCACGATGCAACAATCATGTATCTAAACAACCAAACTGAATTGCAAGAGAGCTCTCTATCAAACCACACCTTTACGTACGACCTTCCACAAACGAGTAGAAAGGACGCGCAGCATCCCAAAATGATGCCAACAATGTGACCAAACAACGATGCCACAAGAGCTCAAAAATGCTAGTTCTAAATTAATTTAATTTTTCACTAACCTTACAATTATGAGATGGATATATATACACCTTAACTTAATATATATACAAGCAATGCTGCATCAATCAGCTTAGTCATCGTATCGCCTTGGGACAACAATGGTTCTTCCTCTTCTAGATTTTCCAACACTCCCCACCGAAGAGGCATTGTTGTCATTACCTTCTGCAAGGTTAGCCAAGCCTTCTTCATGAGGCTGTAACTCAAATGTTTCATCTTGACTATCTGTGTTTTTGCTGATTTCTAAAGCATAGAGTTTTTGTATAGGTCTCTTTAACTTTCCTCCTGAAGTCTTTACCAGTGCAGACCTAACTAAATTGTCTTTGCCAACAAACAACTCTTCAATTATGCCAAGCTTCCAGCATTGCCTTGGTCTTTCATCCCCAATCATTACCACTTCTCCCACCTTGATACAATTTGCATTGGAGCCCTTTACCTTGCCTGATGGGTAATAATTGAGTTCTGGCAAGTATTCCATCTGCCACCTCTTCCATAACTGATCTTGTAGCTCTTCAAGGTACCTGAACCGTCTGGTTAACTCTCCTTGAGTGCTCTGGATGGGCTGCAAGTCTTCTGGCACACTGGGGTTTGATGTTAATCGTTTACCACAAAGAAAATGATTTGGTGTCAATGGCTCTGCATCCTGCCTACTGTTGTAAACAAAAGTGATAGGCCTACTGTTCACCATTGCTTCTACTTCACATAAAACAGTAGAGAATTCTTCTTTGCTCAAATGAGCATTAGCTAAAAGTTTCTTTAATGGACACTTTACACTTCTCACTAGCCTTTCCCAAAATCCTCCCCACCATGGTGCTCTCTCAACAATAAACTCCCACTGTACCCTTGGTGTGAAAGTAGGATTGGAATCCTTCCTCTTTTAGCAAGGACCAAATTTCTTGGAGTTCCTTTGCAGCCTTTTGAAGGTTTTTGCATTATCCGATATGATTTTATTTGGGAAACCCCTTCTGTTCACAAACCTTTTAAAGGCCAAAGAAATACATCACTACTTAAGTTGCTTACCAACTCCAAATGGATTGCTCTGGTGGTAGCACAGGTGAAAAGACATATATAACCTTGTTAGACTCCCCGCTCATACACATAGACTGGCCCTGCAAAGTCTACTCCCACTACATCAAATGGGGCAGTATAGACACACCGTTCTCTTGGAAGTGGAGCCACCTTTTCATAATAAGGCTTTGCACTCCAACGCTTGCAAACCACACATTTATGCAAGACCTTTTTCACTACTTGTCTAATTTTGAGAATCCAAAATTGTTGTCTAATCTCTATTATCACTTCTCTAAACTCCAGCATGTAACAGCTTATGATGAGTATCCAGGATCAAAAGGTCCACAAAGTGCCCCCAGAAGGTAGCAAAATTGGATGTCTTTTCTCCTCTGGAAGCCCAGAAAACTGTAGTCTACCTCCTACTCTCAATAAATCCTGATCCAAAAACACATCCAAACCCTTGAGCGCAGAATGTGTTGGTAGAACCTGTAATGGATGGCTGGTGAGCAATTCCCGCTCTTCACCAAATTTTTCCTTCTGCGCATATACCACCCAGTATTTCCTGGCTTGCCGAATCTCATTACTGTTCAGAATTCCTTCCCTTCTTGTTTCTCCCTTAATGTTGTTGGTAAATCTATATATCCATGCTGTCACTCTTAACAATCTTTTCAGACTGCTAATGTCCTCAAGCCTCAATATGGGGTCCTGCTGCATAACTTGACAACTGTTCACAGCGCATTTTCTCACCTCACTCACCCATGCTTCTTCAGCCTGGCATTCTCCTACATAGACTGATTAGAAGGCCAGTTTTCACTTCCAAGTTTTAGCCCCTCTGGCCCATTCCACCACAAACTTGATTGTGAAAGATCTTTCACCGAAATTCCTCGTGTTGGTAAATCAGCGGGGTTTTGGATGCCTGGACAATGCTTCCATTGCTTGGGATCTGTGTGCGCTTGAATTTCCTCCACCCTATTGGCAACAAATGGTTTCCATTTCCTTGCCTGACTTCTTAACCAGTGCCAAACTATAGTGGATTCTGTCCAATAATAGCTTGGAATTTCATAGAGGGCCAAAGACTTTCGCACTGTAATTGCAAGCCGACTAGCAATAACGGCACCCATCAATTCCAACCTTGGAACAGAAAGCCTTTTCAAAGGTGCTACTCTACTCTTTGCAGCAACCAACCTGCAACTTACTTCTCTTGCAATGCGCCTCTTATATAAATACAAGTTGCATAGGCTTCCTCACTTGCATCACAAAAGATGTGCAGCTCCAAATTGTCTGGACTATTGTTCAACTCTCCAAGTACCATCTTGGGATTTCAATGTCTCCAAGATGTGCCAATTCTTTGAACCAATATTTCCACCTTACCACCATATGATCAGGTAACTCTTGGTCCCAACCAAGTCCAATTTCCCAGAGGCTCTGAAACCAAATTTTTGACTTTATCACAAATGGAGCCAGGAATCCAAGAGGATCAAAGACCTTCGAAGCCAAACTAAGAGCTGTACGTTTTGTCCACCTTGTCTCATTCTCGGCCAGCTCTACTAAAGATTTCCCATTGAAGGTAAACAAATCATCATCTTGCTGCCAAACGATGCCTAGCACCTTTGCGTCTATTGCCCACAACTCCTTAATACCAGAATCCTCAATACTTTCTGCTGCATCAGGTACTACAGAGGAATGACTCATAAACTCTTGTAATTGCGAATGATTGGTCTGCCATTTTCTGAGCTCCATGCCAGCCTCCCTCATTATAGCTCTAGCCTCCATGAATATCTGTTTAGCCATTTCTGTATTATCCACGGAACATAGCAAATCATCAACATAAAATTTTTCCTTATGTGTTCAATAGTGTTAGGATAGACTTCAGAATATTTCTTAAAATGGTACTGCATAGTAGCTGCCAACAGAAATGGACTAGAGCTGAGGCCAAACAACACTGACTTCATTCTATATGCTTGAACCTTAGGTTCATTTTCCAACAAGTCTTTCGTATCCACCCACAGATACCTTACTGCATCTCTGTCCTCTGGTTTTAACTTTATCCGCAAAAAGCTTGCTTCACATCTGCAGTCAATGCTACTCTACCAAACCTGAATCTCAGTAACAAGGAAAATAATCTGCATTTAAATTTGGCCCAGCATCCAAACAGTCATTCAAGGACACACCACCTTTGTCCTTGGCTGAGCCATCAAAAACTACCCTCAGTTTGGTGGTAGTTTTGTCTCGCCGTACCACTGCATGGTGTGGCAGATAATGTGCCTCCTGGCTCACCAGCTCACCTTGCACCCTTTCAGCATAGCCCTCCCTTACATAACTTAGGATGGCCTCATCGTATTCAATTAACAACTCCTCATTTTTTCTTAGCCTGTACAATGAAGTCTCCAACCTCCGATTAGCTAGCTGAAGGCTTGAACCGGGTTTGCAAGAATCCTTCCATGGTAGGCCAACTTCATAGCAACCATCTCTAAACCCAATCCCTTTTTCAAAGTGCTCTAAAACATCATTGTTCACTGTACTTGCCTGGTTGTCCTTTATACCAATAGATTCAAGTTCCCAAAACGCTTTCAAATGCCTTTCCAGACCATGGCTGTTCTCCTCAATCTTAACAAAGAGAGCCTTAACTTCCATTTCATTGCAATAACTACCATGTAGCATCCAGCCTAACTTACTTTCAATAGCTACTGGGCCTTGAGATGTACGGACAATATTACCAGTGATGAAGTCCCAATAATAGTCAGCTCCAATCAAAAGACTAATATCTTCTGTTCCCTCAAACTTATTATTGCCCAAATTAATTCCTTTAACTTGCAATTCTTGGACACATGCCATATCTAAACAAGTAGTGACTGGAGCACAAAGTTCCTCAATCTCTACAGCTTGGACCTTGATAGTGGGACTTTGCGGTAACAACCCTTTAACCAGAACTTCTACCTTCTTAAATTTGGTTCGGTTTTGAACGGAACCCCCAAACCCAGAAATTCTTAAATTTTCCCTCTTAAGTTCTTTAAACTTCAATTTTCTGGAAATTCTGGTCTTAATAAAACTACACTGGCTACCACTATCAAACAACACTCTTACAGTAGCTTCTCCCTCATTCCCAATTAATAAGGCTGCAGTTGTTTGCAATAATCCCCCTTTACTTTTACTCCCTTGCATAGCAGTGGCATGTGCCACTGATGTCTCTACTTCTGGGGTAGGCCTACTAAGAGTGTTTTCACACAATAATGGCTGATGCCTACCATGACATTTTTTGCACAAAATTTTAAACTTACAAAACCTTGCTCTATGACCTTTCAAAAAACATTTAAAACATGCTGTGGACTTAGTTACCCTGTCCTTTCTCTCCTCAAAGGGTAAGGCCTCAGCCACTCACATTTATATGACTTGTGGTTGCCTTCGCAAAATATACATTCCTTGATTCCCTTTAATTTATTCTCAGAGGAGGCATGTAGAGCTGACACTGTACCTGGGCTATTCCTTTTTGTGGAAACTTTGGTGCTGTGCCTGCCTTTGTCCTCTTGTTTACCATCCCACTGTGCAAACTCAACTCCCTCTCGTCTTGCTAATTCTGTGCCTAAAAGACTTAACATCTGCTGAAGGGGGATGTACACATGTTCTGCAGAGTGTCCCCTACTTAATTCAAGCAAAATTGAGCTAGGCAATTTAGACTCCAGTGTAGGAACCAACATTATACCATACTTTTCCATTCCTACACCCAAGTTGTCCAGAGACCTAGTTCTAATTTCAAATTCATCATATAACTGCCGTAACTCCTTGACACTATTAGGATTATTAACAGGAGGTATAGTTAAAAGTGCACGGAGGTGGCTTTTAATTAAGATCTCTGGCTTACCAAACCGTTTCTTTAATATATCCCAAGCCACATTATAATTAGCCTCTGTTAATGCTAATCCTGCTATAGTCTTTGCTGCCTCCCCTTCCAAGAGGGACCGCAAATAATTAAACTTCTCCACGGCACTTAACACTTGACTAGAATGAACTGCTGATTGAAAACTGTCTGCCCATCCTTGCCATTCCTGAATACTCCCAGAAAATGTTTTGAGTACAAGCCTCGGCAATTGAACTACAGATCTGTTAACCTTAACTTCACAAGCATCATTTGTTGAGTGTTGTGTTTCATTATTAGACCTGGTCTCTAACTGTACTGAGCTGCTAAACTCTTTTGCTCGGAGGCCTACGTTAGTCATATCATCAATAATCTCTTCAAAGTAAATTATGTTATTTTCTATTTCATCCTCTTCTATAAGAGCCTCAATTTTAACATTTACCTCACTTAGAGCAACCTTTTTAGTTTCTAATATGGCAAGCTTCGCAGTCACTAAGCGTAAATCCTCTTGCTCTATGGCAGAATCTATAGTGGCAATGACCTTTGTAATTAGACCTTTGTAGGCACTTCTCCTTTTTATAAATTTGTTCAATTCAGATGCACTCATCTTCAATGTAAACAACCCTTGGGCTCAATACCAAATGAGCTGAATTGGCAGAAATACTTAACCAAACTGATCAAACGCAAATTTTACTTTCAAATAAACTGAATTGCTGAGTGGGGTACTAACCAAACACCAGTATGGAATACCAAATTTTCCACCCCGGGACCTTAACTCAATAATAACCCAAAATTAACCAAACCGGAAAAAAGTAGGCCAAAAAACGACAGACGACTGGCCAAGTTTCGCAATTGGGCGACCAAACTTTTTACCCTGGGACCTTAACTCAATAATACTCAACCCGTCTAGGCCTAACTTGGGATACAATTTGCACAATCAGAACTTTGCCGAAAAATGGTCACTGACTCAGTCTTGGGGTAGAAATCCGGTTCGAAGGACCATGTTATTTTATTTATTTGTCGGGTTCGAAATCCCAGCTGAGCCGTGAACGGCCAAATTCTAAAGGGCAAGTTCTACCTAAAGCCCAAGTTAAGCTAAATTAAAACTTACGGATTTGAGATCCTATTAGGTCCTACCTCAGGGTACCTCAGGGTTGCTGACTCGATGCGGGCCTACCTTAGACCTTAAATTACATGAACTTAAAAGGTTAACAAAAGGGTACTATTTGTGGTCTTCTTTATGAACCTTGCAACAACAACGCAACCTGGACTATTGCACGATGCAACATCATGTATCTAACAACCAACTGAATTGCAAGAGAGCTCTCTATCAAACCACACCTTTACGTACGACCTTCCACAACGAGTAGAAAGGACGCGCAGCATCCCAAAATGATGCCAACAATGTGACCAAACAACGATGCCACAAGAGCTCAAAAATGCTAGTTCTAAATTAATTTAATTTTTCACTAACCTTACAATTATGAGATGGATATATATACACCTTAACTTAATATATATACAAGCAATGCTGCATCAATCAGCTTAGTCATCGTATCGCCTTGGGACAACAATGGTTCTTCCTCTTCTAGATTTTCTAACACATATCTCCTTTCATATCTCCTTATTACTGTCCAGTTCTTCAACCGATATTCTTCCCAAAAGATATAAGTACTGAGTAACTTCACAGGATAATCCGAAACATTGCTTCTCAAAACGCATTCAGCGAGATTTCTATGACTAAGATCAAGTGTGTAGCCTTATTTCCATCACATGCGAATTTTCTGCTATAGTAATATTCCACAAACGAAATAACAGCTAAAAAAAAAAAAAAAAAAAAACCCTGTTTTTTCACATATACTACAGTCCCTCTTACAAAGTTAATAATGTCGAGTTGACGACACTGCACCACGTAATACAATTTACAAAGGTTTTCTTCCGAGACAATCTTAAACAATAAGCATGGTACAGTGCCAGTTTTATGTTCACTGCGCGTAACCCACCTACCAACCAAAGGCCTAGGTGCCTGGGTTTGTCCTGGGAAGCAAGCAAGTTTTGCCCAAAATAAATAAGCGAAATCAAAAATCGATTTTTAAGTCATATTTTTATGAAACACTATTTGTAGGTACACACAACTGTACAAAGGCTGAGCACCAAACAAATTACAACAATAGAGTAAGTTGTAACAGGTTATATCAAAAGGGATACTTAAATACCGCCGTTTAGCGACAGGTTTTCCTTTCTATAATCAAATATTGCATAGTTCAAGATCTGGAGACATATTTCGAGCAAAGAAATTATATCCGATATAAAAATCATAAAAAGTTTCGGGTGAAATCGTGGTGATTGAAAATATGTGTACTGGGCTTTTGCCCAACAAAATTCGGCCGGGCTGAATTTTATGCTACCAATCAAATATTAATCTGGAAGAATATATATATTCATTACTTGGGTCAAAAACAGCTCTAATGTGTTGTTGTGCAATGTCCTGTCCTCAGATACTGTGTACCTTTCACCGTATATGGCAGCCTTGGTTCAGACAACTGCTGGTGAACAATTCCTTATTTTTGTAATTTGCATATTAGGTTATAAGTGTGTAATAAGACTGTACTTATATGTCAGGTTAAGTGCTATGGATTGTGAATTATCCGCAATAAAGGTGTTTGTTTGTTAAGCGTTGATGTCCCCGTCATTAAAGTTCATCTCTTCTCATTTCAGTGTAGAATTGTGTAAGGGAAGCTTTTCCCTTAACAAAAATGTCTGATAAATAAATGAAGAACTCTTCTTATTCTTCTTGAACTATTTTTCCATTGATTCTTTGCACTCCGTTTTATATCTTTTTCGAATTAAAAAGACTTCAACGAACCGTTTTGCTCTCAGAAATTCTGTGAACTTTTTACGTATGAAATAAAAGTAATCTCTCGATTTATAAACACTTCCAAACACACATCTTTACTGACGACGATGATTTAGTGGATAGTGGCATTTCCAATATCCACTAAATCGTCGTCGTCCAGTGGCGGCTCGTGACTTAAAACAGTTGTGTGCTACAACAAAAAATTTATATATATATATATATATATATATATATACACACACAGGGTGTCCCATAAGTCCGGCATCATAGGAGAAATTCATATTTTTCTATTTCTACAAACCATAATTCATAACAGGATCCATAGAAGATAAACCACGCAGTGGACCTTCAAGGAGGTCCACTGCGTGGTTTATCTTCTATGGATCCTGTTTCCTTAAACTTTGCAACAAGTCTGCTAACACAACTCTGTGTTATTGGCTCGCAGTCTGGATGCAGTCTGTTAAATTCAGCAGTGGCCTCTCTTTGACTCCGATTTCCTATGAGTAGAATTATCTGGATTCTTTCTTCCTTGCTCACAGACATTATGGCCTGTAGAAAGAGAAAAATATAAATTATGGTTTGTAGAAATAGAAAAATATGAATTTCTCCTATGATGCCGGACTTATGGGACACCCTGTATATATATATACCGTATATATATATATATATATATATATATATATAATATAATTTTTTGTTGTAGCACACAACTGTTTTAAGTCACGAGCTGCCACTGGACGACGACGATTTAGTGGATATATATATATATATATTAGGGTGTCAATTTGGTCAACTTTTTTCAAATCAATTTTGGTAGTGAAAATATAATGTCTTTTCATGTCAAAACTTGAAATTGGCCAACCAAAATGAAATAAAATAACCCTTACCTACATCAATTTTACCTTAAAGTTTCAGAAATTGACTCTTTTACTAAATAATAGGACATAAATTGATTAACTATTCATCTGCCACAGAATTATCCCACTGATCGCATATGGAGTGTTTTCAAGGTCATATAGTTGTTGTACAATGTACAAGTCACAACATGAATAGAACTGTCCCTCACTCTCAGTCCTCAGTTGCCTCTTAGATGTCATAAACGGTGATTTGCTGTTATTGCTCTTGTACCTACTTCATAGTTATTCTACTAGACGAATACTACAGATTAACTGTAAGTATGGATTATTGATTATTACAATTATTTATTATTATCATATTCTTCTGTCTAATTATGTTGTAATCCCATGAAATATTTTTTTATTGAATTTTAGAACATCGAATGACTAAACTTTGAAACATCGTAATTGATATAAAATACTTAAATGTTTTTCTTTTTTTTCAGATATTCCTAAGATGCCAAAATTGAAGACAAGAGGTCAGTCGTCATGCCACTTGAGCCTGTTAGTCGGTACAGGCAAGGAGCTTCCCGTATCAGAACTACCAACAGTGCGAGACATGCTGAGACTAGGGTTACTCCTTCGTGAACAAAATACAAAGGATAGAAGGAACTACACAGAGAAAGAGCTCATAAGGGACATGATTCCCCCTCTTCTGCATCAGTGGAAAAAAGCTAATGTGTTATTCAAACCACCTGTACTCAATCAGTATAGAACTATTGAGCTAAAATTAACAAAGCTGTGGCACAAAGCAGTTGAGACATCATCTGGTAAAGGAAAACTAGCAAAGAAAAATACATTTCTGCACACACTTGATACTCTTCTTGACATTTTTAACTGCCAGTGTCCCATAGAGTTGTGTTCTGAAGCCAATTGTTCTCCCTCATGCAGAAGAGAACCTCACCCTCACATTGATTGTCGCTGTCCTCGTGAGAAGAAGATCCCTGTTTTGGAGCTGGCTTTCATAAAGGCGCAGAGAACAAAAACAGGAGGCCAAGGAAGTATGCAGATTGGTTCGGCAGATTATTCAGAAACCAAAAAACAGATTGTTATTGCTAAGAAAAAAGAGAAAATCCGAGAGAGGGAAGAAAGGAAGAAAAAGAAGAGTGAAGAAGCCACCCAAAGAGATGAAGAGCTCTATCAAGAGGTTTCTCACTTCTTTGAAAGCTCTTCAGATGAACAGAAAGAAGCAACATCAGATGATAGCTCCAAAATGCCATCTGAACCTTCGCCGAAGAGAATGAAATACAACACTAAAGACATCTCAAACATTGCCCTTGCCAGTATTCGCCACCATACGGGGATATGAGAGACTGCAGAGATTGCCACTGCTGCTTGGATAGATGCAGGCCTCATCAGTCGAGAGGATACATCCTTAGTGATAGGTCATAATAAGATAAGAAGAGCACAAGAAAAAATAATGAAGGAAATATCTGATCAGCATGAAAAAGATTTGAAGGGGGAAGGTCTCTCTTGCCTTTTGTTTGATGGAAGAAGAGATGACACAAAAGTTCTCATAGAGGTAGAGGGAATGGACAGAAAGTTTCCCGGTCTCATCAAAGAAGAACACTACTCTGTGTGTTCCGAACCTGGTGGCCGCTATTTGTTTCACTTTGTTCCTGAAGCAGAAGTAGAAGGCAAGAAACATGCAGAGGCAATTGCTGATCAAATAATATGTGAACACTGGATGGCAGGGCGGTGTTATGACGCATTTAGAGAAAAAACTTAGAAGAAGGCTTGTTTGGATTGTATGTGATTTGCACACAGGGGAACTACCTCTTCGTCGTCTCATCCAGGAACTTGATAGTCCTACAAAGAGCAACAACAAGTGGTCAGGCCCCCTTGGCAACATGCTAGATGAAGCAACGGAATTAGAAATAAATACAAAATTTCCAAAGGTCGAAGTAGGCCCTCCCCTTCCAGTGTTGTCTGAAGAAGTTATCAAAGACCTCAGCACGGATCAATCTTACGCTTATCGTATTGTTCAAGCAATCAGATCAGGAGAGTTGCCTCAAAATCTGGCTCTCTTGGAGATTGGACCCGTAAGTCACAGTCGTTGGTTAAATACAGCGATTCGTTTCTGCAGGATTTGGATTTCCAAACATGCACTGAAGGGCAAAATGCTACAGAATTTGATTTGATGTTGATTGTTGAATTTATTATTGGGTTTTATCTTTCTCACTGGTTCAATGTAAAACTTAATCCAATGTGGATGGAGGGGCCCAACCACATCTTGTTTCAATTACAGCTACTGAGAACCCAAAGGAAAGTAGTGGTGGACATCGTGTTAAATGTGGTGAGAAGGTTCGCTTGGTATGCTAGGCCGGAGGCAGTTTTGCAAGCAATACTCTGCAGCCAATGTACCAAAGAGCGAACTGAGGCTGTGGAAATCATTCTAAAGCTTAGAGGAACATCACTAGATGATGACCAGCTGGGAGACTGCTCTGTTCAGACAAGGAAGGTACCTTCGATAAACGTCAATGCCACGAAATTGTCAGAATTAGTTAACTTGAGTTCGGAAGTTTTGGAGCCACCACTGACAACATGTATAACAAACAAAGATTTAACACAACTTAAAGAGGCCCCAGTACAAGTGCCAAAGTGGTCTTCTCACACTCTGAGTGTGGAGAGATGTGTGAAAATGGTCACAGAAGCAGCTAGTCAAGTTTACAGTCACGAGAGGCGAGAAGGCTACATCAAAGCGCAAGTAGCAAGCCGAATGCTGATGTCAAGGAACCGCAGCAAAAAGGACATGACTGCATTGGTTACTTTCAAATAAAGACTCTGAATGATATGTTATTGCCACTTTAAATGTTGATAGGATGTTTGCGCACATTTGTTATTTTGTTACGAATTTATGGAAAAATGGAATTTTTGAATTAAAATTGATGTAGGTAGGAGTTATTTTTTATTGTTTTTGAAGCAAGGATATTATTTTGTATGCCAAATGATTACATTAAATTGCTACCAAATCACATGATTTTCAATTTAGTCATTTCACCCCCAAAATTGACACACCCTAATATATACAGGGTGTTTGAAAACTTTCTGTACAAATTGTAATGGGGGATAGGCAACACCAAGACAAACCCTTTTCGTCTATAAGTGTATGTCCGCTGACGTCACCATTCGGCGCGAGAGGGCGCCGCTGCAATTGGCTAAAAGGTGAAGTGGGCTAGACTCGCGCTTGCCGCGGACATTCTTAAATCGGACGTAGTACGCGTAACATGTTTATTTAAAGAAGGCATGTTTATTTAAAGGTGCTGAAAGTTGCGACCGGTAGCATCAATGCATGCCCGACAGCGTCGAAGCATTGACCGACGTACACGTCGAAAGATTCCCGGCATTTCGGGAACAGTTCCAGCGGCGACAGCGATTCTTGCTACGAGGTCTTCTGAGTAAATGGGAGTCTCGTACACGAGGTTCTTCATGTGTCCCCACAGGAAGAAATCGAGGCATGTTAAATCGGGCGATCTCGGTGGCCAGGCTACGGGCCCACCCCGGCCTATCCATCGGTCCCCAAAAGTGGCGTTCAGATAATCCCGCACATCGTTGCTGGAGTGTGCTGGGGCCCCGTCGTGTTGAAACCACATTCGTCTACGAATAGCCACGGGAACATCTTCCAGCAGTTCCGGCAACGTTTCTTCAAGAAATATCCGATAAACCCGCCCGTCGAGTCGGGCAGGCAGCAGGTACGGCCCAATCAACTTGCCATGGACGATACCCGCCCAAACATTGACGGCGAACCGTTCTTGATGAGCATGCACCCGTGTAGCATGTGGATTTGCGTGCGCCCACACGTGAGAATTGTGCATGTTAAACACACCCTCACGTGTGAAACAGGCCTCATCTGAGAACAGCACATAAGCCGGAAAATTAGGCTGCACCGCTGTCTGCTGCAGAAACCAGCGTGCGAATTCCACACGAAGAGGGTAATCCCGAGGTTGTAATGCCTGGACTCTCTGACGATGAAACGGATGTAACTGCTGCTCGTGCAACACTCTCCAGACCAGGTCGTCGTTCACACCGAGGATACGTGCAACACCTCGCGTGCTTGCGCTTGGATTGTCCTCAAATCGCCGTAGGATTTCTTCTTCCATGTCAGGAGTGCGCACGTTTCTCTCCCGACCAGTGTCATGCATGTTTGCATGGAATGTTCCAGTTTCTCGCAGTCGCCGATGCAAATGCGCAAACGTTTGGTGGTTTGGCACACGTCTGTTTGGGAAGCGCTGTCGGTACAACCTCACAGCAGCTCTTCCGTTTCCATTGGCAGCCCCATACACCATATGCATGTCAGCCATCTCAGCAGTCGTGAAGCGCTCCATGTTACGCGTACTACGTCCGATTTAAGAATGCCCGCGGCAAGCGCGAGTCTAGCCCACTTCACCTTTTAGCCAATTGCAGCGGTGCCCTCTCGCGCCGAATGGTGACGTCAGCGGACATACACTTATAGACGAAAAGGGTTTGTCTTGGTGTTGCCTATCTCCCATTACAATTTGTACAGAAAGTTTTCAAACACCCTGTATATATGTATATATAATTTTTTGTTGTAGCACACAACTGTTTTAAGTCACGAGCCGCCACTGGACGACGACGATTTAGTGGATATTGGAAGTGCCAATATCCACTAAATCATTGTCGTCAGTAAAGATGTGTGTTTGGAAGTGTTTATAAATCGAAAGATTACTTTTATTTCATACGTAAAAAGTTCACAGAATTTCTGAGAGCAAAACGGTTCTTTGAAGTCTTTTTAATTCGATCACATATATATATATTATATATAATATATATAATATATATATATATATATATATATATAATATATATATATATATATATATATATATATATATATATATAAAATAGAACTAATTCATCGCGAATTATAGTAAATGTTCTGCGTAACTAACGGTAGATAGATAGATATAGTACTTATTTACGAAAAATTAAATTCATGCGACGCTCTTTCTTACTGCAGAACTTGTCAATCACCTTGGTGTTAAAAGCCTCAATGTTTGAAATAAACTTTTTTTTTTCTATGGAGAACATTGCCAGAGCATTAAGACGATCCTGGGACATAGTATTTCTTAGGAAAGTTTTTATTCTTTTTAGAGAGGAGAAACATCTTTCGGGTTCTGCTGTTGTCATTGGCGTGGTGATGACAATTTTAAGAAGTTTTGTTACTTCAGAGAATGTACTCTGTAAAAAATTGCGCCATCAATTTTTCTGAAATCGGTTCTTTCATATAAAACGCTAAGCTCTGTTTTCAATCTCCTTTTCTCCAGCATTCTTTAACTTTGAACTGCAATTTCAAGTTCATTTTCCGAAAATGTTTTGCAAATTCTTGAAAGTTAACAGAATTCAACAACTTTGCTGCCTCTAGATGATCCAAGGATTGAAAACGATGATGAGCCTCCTGTACAATTCGATCACATATTTCTTTGGCATCGGCGCTTCGGCACGACTGTTTGGGTCGTTTATTGCCAGATGACACGCATGTAGTCACAATTTCACTGTCAATGATGTCTATTGAATCTCTCACTTCATTGATTGTCAAGATAAAATGGGATACGGCACTTTTTATTTTTACAGCATCAGACAATCTTCCTTGTAATTGGTTATACAAAATGTCTACATGTGGCATTATTCTGTGAAAAAATGAAAGCCAGAAAAGGAATTGTGCATCTTCCAAATAATGACGGAGTCCACGAGCTTCTTGAACTGTCCTGGTGGATAATGACGTCTGCAAATCCAACAAACACTCAACCAAACTGTCCTTGTGTTCATACACCACACTGACGGTTCTCGATTTAAAGTTCCACCTGGTTGCGGAACCACTGGGAATCCTTCGTGCCAAAACTGCATCTAGTGCAGACAACCGTTGTGGTGACCTTGAAAAGAAAGCAGGAAAAGCTGACAGGCAACAGAAGAATACCCTAGCTGCATGATTTTGCGAAGCAGCTTTTTCCATTACCAAATTTAATTGATGGGCATAACAGTGGATGTATTGTGCAGTGGGAAAAATAGCCTTTATTTTTGCTTGAACTCCACCTCTTTCGCCACTCATTACAGCCGCACCGTCGTAAGTCTGAGCAATTATTTTGTTAGGTTGAGCTTTAAAAATCTCATTTATTGTATTCAAAATACAAATAGAAATTGCGTCTGCACTTTGACCTTCCGGGTTGAAAAATCCCCAAAATCTTTCAGTAGGCACGCCATTGATTACATAACGAAATACTATTACCAACTGTGAATGTTCAGAAATGTCTGTAGTTTCATCTGCCATTAAAGCGACAAAATCAGCCTCTTTCATTTCTTCAATTATCTTTTCACGGCAAACTTCCGACATACAATCTAGCAGTTCATTCTGGATGGTTTTAGAAGTTCCCTTGAAAACATGATTCGATTCTATGTGTTCTTTTACCGCACTATCTAAACTACTAACAAAATCAACGAGTCCCAAGAAAATACCCGGATTTTCAGATGTTTCACTCTCATCATGTCCTCTTAAGGCAAGTTCAAAGGCACCGCAAAACTTAATGCAGTCAATTACCTTTGATAATATATATCTGTTCTTTTCTACTTCTTGATTGTGTTTTTTGATGGCGTCATGGTAGGCCCGACTTAACTATGTTGCAATATTCACACTACCTAGAACACTAAGATCCAACACAGTGTTTATATGTTTCTTGTTTTCATTATGCTTTCTAATCAGTGCTTTAAGATGGCCAAGATCTTTCACTCCCGTGTTACTGAATGAATCACTATTACCAAAAAGAAGGCATGGAAAGCAGAAAAGAGCATCCCGAACATCACAACCACAAATCCACTATAATCATCATAAATCTTTCTGTGAAACTGTCTTAAATATTCTCGATTGTTGCTTCCCTTGGCTTTCTGACTTAAATTTAAATTGGGAGTTGGCCTACCTAACTGTTTTATTTGAGCTTTTCATTTAATGTTCTAGATGAAAAAGGTACTTTTAATAAATTGTCCACTGAATTCATATTTGTATAAAAATTAATAATTTATATACAACACTTTAGTAAACAAAAACACATACACAAGCATAAAATGTTTAAAAATCAAACGCAATCGATCGAGCGACCATCACATTGACAAGTGCTGCAGCGACTGGTAGCATATTCACGCCTTATCCGAAACTGGACCGAAAGACACGTCTGCGCATGCGCTTTGTCTGAGTTCACTCGATTTGGGTGCTATACTGATGACAGCACATAAGTAGAAAATAGAAATGCAGGGAATGCGCAGTTAATTCGTTTTTTCGTAAATCGGAAAACAATTTAGATCAAATTTGAAATTACAGAAGATATTATAAGTAATTTTATTGATTTATTATTTAGCTATTTACTATTTTAAAAACTGATGTGCTGGTTAAAAAGTTCTGCTTCGTTCGTGGGAAGTAATCCACCGTAACGAATAGCAAAATCTTTGTTGTACAACGAGTTCCTTAAACGTTGCTGTTTTTTGCTCTCTGAGGAAGTTTTTCTCCCAATTTTTGTAAATAATATCATACTGTACTTTGTTCGTAAGAACCTTTCAAACAAAGAAATAATCGGCAGAGTCTGCATCATCCGTTACTCTTTTTTGACTTCTTCAACGAAAACAAGAAGTAAGTCTGGAAAGGAATTCCCAAAAAACTTTTCTCCTTATTGTTACTTGTTAATATTTAGATTAATTTTTTAACTTGATCTTCAGTGCATCTTTTCATCCTCTCTTCGCTCTGACTGGAATCACACTTCCAGAATCTGGACAAAAGAGAGAAACCTGCTGAGGCTTCTTCATTAATTTCTCTCATGGGAAAAGAAACCACTCCCAAGCAATTCTTAAGTTTTCTTTAAAATGAGGCCTCATTGTTATCCAAATCTGTTTAACTGTCGAGTTGGGTTTTAAGAAATTTAACAGTTCATTAACCTTTACTCGTTCTTCGACTCAATAAAGTTCATGAAAACAGTCTAACATTCAAATTATATAATCCTCGCCTCTTAAAAATAAAAGTTTCTTAGGTTTTCGAGAAATTATCTTTTCCACAATGCAAATGGACTAAGAATTCAGCTATATTTTCCAGATCTTTAAAGTACCTAATGTCTTCCAGCTTTTAAACACAATCTTTCGATAATATTTTAATGATCCAACTTGATTTTTCATTAGTTTCATACTCTTTCTTAATAGTTTCTATACTGTAATATTGTCAAACAAAGTTGATTTTCCTATACCTGGTTCATTATCTATGATAAATCGGTTGCCCATCGTATTACATGCATTACTCTCATCTAAGACTTCAGTATTTTCATGTTTTTAAAAATACTTTTGCAGTTCTGCCAATGAACCATATCGTGGCTTATATCTTGAAAGGCCCTAGCTCGAAAATTTGAAAAAAAATCGTTTTTATCGAAAGATTGGTTCGTTTTCGTGTTCTGCACCTTCTCTCAAAAGGGCCTAACTCTCCTCCAATCAGAAAAGTAGTGCACCTTGTAGAATCAAGCTCGACAAATGGGACGACCTTCGGAGCAACAAAACAGTTTTCTTATTTCCTGAACAATTGACTTTTTGCGAGTTAGGGCCTTTCAAGATATAAGCGACGATATGTAATTTGCCCTAAAAGTTTATTTCCATTTTGTATATTAGAAAATTAATATTTTTTTCCGCATAAAATTTTGCAATGAGCTTCGACGAACTTTTCAAATTTCTTTCCTTTAAAGTCCTTTTCAGCAAAAACATATCGCGAGTCACCTTCAAAACTGTTGACATTGTTTAATATATCCCCGTCAGGAAGATACTGTACGAGTTTCTGCTCACTAAGATGGTTACTAATAGTACTGACAAGGAGCACATTACTTTTACTCTTTCAAAACCTAAAATTTAAGACTAGTCTTTTATTTTTGATGGTTCATGTATTTCGTGCCGTATGGTAATTTCCCGCGAACAATATATGCGCATCCATCAACATATCTGAATCAAATAAACTTTTGTCACGGACCAATCACGGCTCAACCCACGCAGCTCTACTTGACCGTGTGGAATCAAAAGTTTTTCGTCTCATCAATTCCCAGCCTCTTACTCACTGTCTTCAATCCCTCTCTCTTCGCCCCAGTGTTGCCTCACTCTCTCTTTATTATCGCTATTATAACGGACAATGCTCTTCTGAACTCCCTTACTGCGTGCCTCCTTTAAGAAAGCACGCGGTACCAGACTTTTGACACATTCTCATTTTTTTTCTTTCCAACGCTCTAACGCGAGGGTTAATCGGTATTTTCAATCTTTCATCTACTCAACCGGTCAACTCTGGAACAATCTTCCTCACTCCGCCTTTCCCCCCTGTGTATGACCTTCAATCTTTCAAACGCAGAGTGTCCAGGCATCTCAAAAACCTTGGACTTTGCTTTTGGCTCTCATCTTTCTCTATGGGAGGGGTGTTTTTGCGACATTCGCCCTTGGCCCCTTCCCGCATAAAAATAATGGTTTAATTTTATCTATCGTCCCTCGAAATATAATTGTACTTCTCATCGCTTCTGATAACAATTTTTCCTTCGTTTTCTAATGTTCAAAAGTGTTGAGAAACTTTGTGGGATCATTTGTGACACCAGTCACCCATTTTCTCATTGTAGGCAATAAAAAGTTTTGAATTCATTTCCACTTCAATAATATCTTCATCGTTCCTTCGTTCGGTTGCAAAAGTAAATAGACACCACATGATTACCCACGAGAACAAATGGCAAAGCTCCTCAATGGAACTCCAGAACGTGCGTCACCTTTACATAATGGAAAAGGGAAAGGAACCCCATTCTAAAAATATTGATTCAAGAAATCTCTTATTATTTATTAACTTTTTTATCAAATAAAAAATATGAAAAAAAAACAACAACATTGTCTATTAACTTTTGTCAACCCTCTGTACATTACATCCAGTGATCTGTATGAACAAAATTATCTCTTCACTATTCCAAATTACTGTAGAGTCCAAAGAATGAGCCAAAATAATAGATATACGATATATATATATATATATATATATATATATATATATATATATAGTCTCGTAGCAAGGACTTGCCAAGGGGGTGTCGAAATTGTAGAAAGCGGACCGTTTGGTGCAACGACCTAGTCACTGCGAAGTGGGTTTCCAATAGTTAAGTTTAAAGTACTACTAGTTTAGAGTAGTTTGTGAAGTTAATTTTTTTTTTTTAAATGCAAGTGTTTATTTACTAAATGATGTTATATATGATATCACATCATAAGTTATTTATAACTATGGTTACAAAAGTGGACATTCATGTCAGTAGTATGGGTGCAAAATGTATGAGTGCAATTGTAATTGCATAGTCACGTAATGTTGCAAGAGTGCCAACCCCACCCCACCCTTTGTTGCAAACCCTCTTTGGAGAAGGTGGGAGTGCCTCACCCACCCAAAGGGGCATACCTAACCTAAGGGAGCCTCTTTGGGGGGAAGGGGGCGCCTCATCCCCAAAAGGGCAGAAAGAGACAGGAAGAGAGAAAGGAAGAGAGGACCCAGAGGTCCTTGCTCGGCTGGAAGCCAAGCTCATATGAAATCTTCAGCCACCCGCCGCCCTCTTATAGGGTCCAAAACAGCCAGTTGGCTGCTGAGTTGCCAGATAACGCCATGTGTTTAATTATTATTATTCAGCCATTTGGCTACTGAGTTGCCAGATAAAGCCATGTGTTTAATTATTATTCAGCCATTTGGCTGCTGAGTTACCAGATAACGCCATGTATTTTATTTAAAGCATATATTCCAGTTAGTTTAGAAGGCCGATTTGACAAATAGCAATTAATTAATTATTCTGTTTCGAAACAAATGATATAAACGTGTTCAAGGAATAAATAAAACACCATTACAACGTTCTGTTTATTAATTAATGTTTATACAATGGGGTGTATATATGATCAAATAATAGAACGGAAAATATATAATCATACAAAGCATAGTATTAACAAAATATTAGAAAATATATATATATATATATATATATATATATATATATATACTGTATATATATATATATGTAATCATACAAGGCAAGGTATTAGCAAAATATTAGAAAAATATATAGTTATATTATCAAAAGTTATATTATCAAATATTAGTACAGGAAAAATATAGTTATATTAATTATATATAATCATACAAAACATAGTATTAACAAAATATTAGTACAGGAAAATATATATTTATATTAATTATATATAATCGTACAAAACATAGTATTAGCAAAATATTACAGGAAATATATATATTGTCTTTACGTTCTACGGTGCAAAACGCTAAATTCAACGGTGATTGATGCTATATCCACATCGTCATTACTTTGTACGATGTGGTAAAACCGTCCAAGCATCACTTCACCGTTTAACTGAGACGGCGGCTTATACTCGATATAAATGGCTTTCATATCGTTCAACACTATTTTTATACTCACTTTACACTCGGCAGGCAAGTTGTCTTTAAGCGCAGCTAGAAAACATTCAAAAGCACGCACAAAAACGTAATCGTGGGCCGTTACATTGAATACAAGTTTACAATCATGCCTTTCCAATCTGGGTTTTTTTCTTAACTCTCCGAACTTTTCAATCGTGAACTCTTCTTCAGTCGACATAGCGGCAATTGAAATATTCTACCAAATCATTACGACACCTATCCACTATATAGAGGTACAGTTCTTCAGGGTGAACAGTGTAGGCGAGCTCAGCCCTGTACCTCTCAAGCGTTTTGTACCAAAGCTCAGGATATTTCGAAGAATCTAAGCCTTTTAAATATGCTTCCAGAGCTAGTTCGTTCTCCCCTTGCTCATTCCTACATTCAACATATCCTTCGAGCAGAGCGGTGCAAGCATATTCAAGCACTGTGTCAAAATAAACCATGTCTGTAATACGTGCATCTAATATAGGCTTCAGCTTACGGAATCCGACGATCTCAAACATTCTGTCGAGGATGAAACGGTTTCGTGTAGGAACAAGAACGTCATTATCAGCTGTGTTCTTCCATATCAGTCGTATATTAATACATGGTTGATTGTTATTTACACTCAATGTACAAACAATGGTATATGAAGAGGCGTCACTAATCACCTCTCTTATTATACCTATGTCAGCGGGTATTTTATAACGGTCTTCAGCCCACCTCTCAACTACCACGAAGATTTTATGCATCTCAAGATTTAAATAAATAACGTTGCGTTTGCTCGCAGGCCTACAGTTCGTTTCAAGCACACAGTTAATGGTACCGGATTCCCGCCTGAACGCACGCAACGACTTCGTCACGGAGACGTCGTACGAGACGTTGAGAATGCTTCTCAAAGGGAGTTCCATCGTATTCACACAGTTCGAGATGACACGTCCACTCGGGGCAAGCTCTGAGAAGGCTATGAACCACAGGAGGCAGGGAGGTAGGCAAGATCGGGTCGACGGGGGGGGGGGGGTGATTCACCCTGATGAAACGTGAATGAGTTTGTTCGAACTCGTATGATCCGTGAGGAGTGAATCGCACCATAATCTAATGAAACGTGTGCGGCGCTGACCCAACATGAATTGTTGTATCCCATTATATTGGGCAGGTGTCTTGAGAAATTTTCCGGTAAAAGAATTAATTTCGATTTTAGTGTTTTATCACTACCACTTCCCTGAATACACACCAGACAGTTTCCATCGGGGTAAATTTCACGAGCTAAACACATTTTATAATTTTTATCTCTCCTAAACATCTTCACATTGCGGGGCGCTGTTAGAGAGAAACATATGTTCATATTTATCCTTTTTACAGGCGATACTCATCTCTAAAACCTCACTACATAAATGTTGACACGCGATATTAAAGGTGGCCATTTTCTTCTATGCGAGAGAATACACGTCTGAGCTCAAGGGTATACAGAGGTCAACTGAGAACGCGGGGATAGAGGTCAGCTCAGGTTGCGGCATGAATCACGTCGCCGGTCTTACAGTGGGCGGGGCTTAACTCTTTACTGTACACACGCACACACGAAAAGTGCAACACAAGTTGAAACACGATTTATTTAATAAACGAAATAATCAGGATGTGTATATATATTTACAAATACGTGTAACAAATAAGTTAACAATAGACATATCAAAGATTGTGGTATCAAAAGGGCACGGTGTCATAGGTACCAGGCACTTGGTAACGTTTCCTATACGTGTTACGGCACACCTTTGTACCCCTAAGTTCCTTCACACACCCCAGCTTCTGCGCTCGAAAATTGTGGGTGCCTACAATCAGTTGGGGCGGTCGATCACCCTTATCATCTTCCAAGCACACTAAATCCTTCAGCGAACCAAAGCTGACGACCCGCCGATTCGCCTGGTTAAGCGTGATACCCTTAGCCTTCACGATATACTTCGTTCCATTCTCTATCCTGACCCATACCCGATAGGTCTTTGGCCCTGTTGACACAAACGAGTCGGCATATGCGTTGTCCCCATACTCATCCTTGATCTCGTCAGTTAGCTCGCCGAGGAACTCCCCAATAGCAGGCATGTATTCACCACTCCTCGCTGTGAATATCACGCTATCTGTATCGGCATACAATACTCTCCGCCCAGAGAATGCAATAGTCCCCAAAGTTTGATGCGGGCATAGGCTGTTGTGAAGCTGGCTACAGGAATGTTTGTAACCCGTGATGTATCTGTGGCCAATTCAGTATTGTTGTACTTTATTATGTAAGTATTACCTACATTCACAATCTCCTTGACTTCTTTATCGGGTGCGTTGGCGTAATCCCAGACTTCACTATAACTTTGCGCCAAATGAACGTTCCCTTTACCGGTATTCTGCGCAAACTTTCCCCAAAGGCTGTTTAGGCACAATTTTGCACTAAAGCGCTTGCCAGGATTCTTTGCAATTTGGGTACGATCAAGTTGTATACCTTCGTGGTCACGGTAACGTTGAATATAAGACGTGTTTTCGTCTTCGGATTCAACCCCTCGCGGATATCCTGATGCCTGAACCTTATCCTTCAAAAATGCGTTTATATATGGTGTGAAAAGGTTGGGTAGCTTCTGAAACCTCCACACCTCATGTATCTTCATTATTCTATATCCATGGTGAACGGCTAGGGCCAGCTTAGGGTTTGTGTAAACACCTCTGATCTTACGCTGGTTGGGTGTATGGTCACAATCACCATTATTCTCTTCCGCGCACTTTACGCACAAGGAAAACATGAGCTTGTGATCGATGACGACCGGTAAGATCGGCATCCATAAATCGCGAGGGGGGATCACGTCTACGAAAGAGAGCCAAAGTAGCGATCATTCAAGTTGGCTGAAAACTCGGCGATGGAGAGTAGGGTGGGTCGCATCAGTTTCTCAGGCGCACCTACGGGGTACGGATTGTTCTTCATCACGTAGGGGTATAAAGAACAGAAGTCGTAGTAGTGGAGTTTCACGCCCTCCGTAGGTGGAAAGTATAGCTTCAAGGGATTTGTACGCCCACCGAACAAGCTATCACCGCATTTCAGACGTTCCAGTATCATTGAACGCTTGAGCGTGTTTATTTCTTCACGGTACGCCCCGTCTGTCTCCATCCGTGCATCATATTCGTGCTCCCACAAGACTTTGTGAGTGAACTGAGAGCCTATAAGTTGATCGCGGGTGCGCGACCACGCAAGACAGTCGGTAGGAGATCTACCGTGGATATCTCCGGCGATTCCATACTCTACTCAGGACGGGGGCATCCATGCCACCAGCAACCGTTAAAGGAATACACAGTCTTCTCACCAGTGGCACGGTTTTCACTTAGCCCATCAACCCAAAAAACACGACCATTAATCTTAATGGGTACTTCTCCCGTGTTGCGGGCGTGCTTTATGTATACACCTGTCTGTTGCTGTATAGGACACAAATAGTATAGGACACAAATAGTTTCACAGGGCTATCGTGGACATTCGTTTTAAAAACGTTTGTCCGTTTACCACATTTGGGGCACTCATCACAGATAGTCTGGCTCACAAGTAAATGTGGAATTACCTCTTTGGTTTCAGCGTTCGTGTATGTTTCTATATCGTAGTATACAGTTATACAAGGGATGTTTATAGGCTTGGCATCTTTCATATAACATACATGCTTTACACCATCCGCCTTATATTTCTCATGGCATGTAGAACAGTATGGGCAAAATGTATGAGTGCAATTGCAATTGTATAATGTTACGTAATGTTGCAAGAGTGACAACGCCATCCCCCATCCCCCTTTGTTGCAAGAGTGCCTAGATGTTGCAATATATACAAATGGTGATATAATAACGATGGCGAGAGCGGATAGTTAAGCACAACGAGAATAATTTTCAGAAAATTCAGAACAAAAGGAAAATTAGACTGTCAATTATAAACGGGAAGCATTACAAACTAATTTTCAAAGCAGTTAATATGACACCTCATCAGTGCTTACGATATATATATATATATATATATATATATATATATATATATATATATCAGAGAATGAAAATTAAATTTGAAAACGCGAATATTTCAATTTGCCTATAATTTAGCGTTTAAGCATCCACAAGAAAAGTAAAAACGTGCTATGTAAGCTAAAAATACTCACAAGACCTCCTCTCTATGATCTGGCACTCGTCGGCCCGTCCCAATACCACGACATCTGGGTCAGGGGGATGGATTGGGGATGGCACCCCCATTTCGTCAAAAGTTGCTATAACACGCCTTAGCTCGGAATCGCTCCTGCAAGTAAAATAGATGTCATGAAACTGGATGCAGTTAAAAGTGTTGGCTACCATATATATATATAGTTCATGATTAAGCACGTTTTTCAAAGCTCTTTTATTACAATTTGATAAATGAAAATTATTTTTCAAAACGAAGGCACTTCTTAAAAGTTTAATATTTCTAAAAGCATAACTGATTCACTTCGCAATACTATGACTTTTTATAAATTAGGCTAGGTTAGGTCAGTTTACACCCGGTTAGGTTAGGTTTGGCTAAGTTAGGTTAGGTTAGTTTACGCCCGGTTAGGCTATGCTAGGATAGGTTAGTTTAACAGCAAATTGGAAGCGTAAACAGATAAAGTGATGAGGGAGTTAGATTATAATTGAAAATATTTCGGTTATTGTGAGAGAAAATTTCATCTTTAATTTGACGAGAAACACACAATGAACATAGTTAGATTTAAAATTCTATAAAATTTAAAACTGCCGAGAGCTGATATATATATATATATATATATATATATATATATATATATATATATATATATATATATATATATATATACTGAATATATGGGGCACAGACATTAATTAAACATGATTTTCAAAACATTTATTACGACATCACAAATTACTCACATTTCAACGGCTTCTTGAACGAGGGGTTGTTCCACTGTCTCGCAAATTTCCGTAACAAACTGTGAAGGGAAAAGTTCGCCCCGATCTACAGCATTGAATAGATCCAACGATGCTTGGCCGTAAATATCGCTTTCGTGAAACAGGTCGGGTGAAGCATAGAGTTCGGCCATGATTTGCGTGTGTTGTTGTAAATTGCACGAGAAACTGGCTCTAAACGGCGAAACTCCCCATTTTATAGGGGGCATATGTGACCAACCCACATGCGGTAATCTTGCCGGCCTATTGGATTGCTTCTAGATTTGGGAGGGGCTAGTACTTAGACCTGCATTTTTCGGCTAATCCGAGAGCAACGCTCCTTTTCACGAGCGTTGATTGGGGCTCCACGATAGGTAGGTGTGAATTTTGGGAGGAGCATGCTATAGGTTTGCTCGGAACGAGATCAGACAGGTATTCCGGACTGTGATTCGCTACTTCCAGCAAATCTGGGTGTGTCGTATGGTCCCGCTCGTTGATGAATACTGCCCATTCATGTATTCCTGAATTTTGCCAAACTATTATTTTAGATTTAAACACCTGTCGCGTCCTTTGTTCTGAAAGGCTTTTGTCTATTTCGCGTACAATGCAACATTACTTTCTGCGAAATGTGGGTCTGTGACCTGCCGTGATTGAACAATACCTTGTGACCACTTTACACAATAGGAAAGGAACGTAAAGGTTTAATGTCTTTCTACAAATATTAACAAAGCAATTCAATTTTCCGGAAAAACCGAATTGTTCGAATGGATAAAAACCGAGTATATATATATATATATCCCATTGTATCCCATTTCGGCGCTAAATAAAATTTAGGACGTGTCATGTCTTTTTGCCCATTTCTTCGGGAAGGTCATGCTTTTCAAAGGAGATATATTTACAAGGTTCCAGATTTTTGTATTGTACTGTGGCAGCCTGCCATAAATTTAGAATACTTTTCGGCCAAATGCTAATAAACGATGTGGTCCTCCATAGGCCTAAAACTTGCTTAAAAATAGAATAAATACAATTTATATTTAGTTGGGAACATCTGCTTATATATACTGTAAGTTTGTGCGTAAAAATGAAACCCTTTACCTGGAATATTCTTTTGTTAAGCGGAGAAAGGTTGCTTCACCTTTTGTCTTCAAGGACTGCGATAATTTAATCTGTAGATGTGCCACAAATATAGTATTACCTTCCTGGCCGTATACGAACCAGAAAGATACGACATAAAACGCGTCTTTACCTGTACATTTACAAAATTGAAACATATATATATATATATATATATAAGTTAACAAAAATATAAGTTACAGGGCTAAAACTTCCCTTTAAAAACAGAATGATGTTACAAATTATGGAGTTGTTCAGAATAGGATATATATATATATATATTGGTAGTGGTAATAATGATAATAATAATAATAATTATTATTTTACGGGGTGGGACCACTGGTCTATTGTATTACCGCACGAATTGTTTCGTATTGAAGCAGCGGTGTTTTATCTACCTAATTCAGATTGAGTGTATTTCTTTTAAAATAAATAGTTCTCTTTAATGCCCCGTTTTGAATGATTATATAATTTCCAATCTAAATTGATCAGAATTATATAATTTGTTTGGTTTTCAGAATAAATAATTAATTAATTGCCATTTGTCAAATCGGTCTCCTAAGCCAACTGGGTAATTATTATATGGCTCACCCGGAGGCACTGGCAATTGGCTGCGGTGTAGGGCCCCCAGCAACAGGGTTGACCTAGAGTGGGATGCGACCCTGGCTCCTTTCAGCGCACTGTGGCACTTGGCTGCTGATGTTCTGAGACGACGACCTCCTGAGGCACTAGCTGATGATGATCTAAGATGATGGCACACTGAGGCGCTGGCTGGCAATGGCTGATGATGCCCTAAGGCACTGGCTGAATAAGCCAACTGGCTGATTAGTGCCCTATAAGAGGGCGGTGGGTGGCCGACGGAGACATAATGCGTCTGACAGCTTCAGGCGAAGGACTCCATCTCCTATGGGTCTGTCCTATCTCTCTCTCTCTTACTCTCTCTGCCCCTTTTGGGGGTGAGGCGCCCCCTTCTCCCCCAAAGAGGCTCCCTTAGGTTAGGTATGCCCCTTTGGGGGATGAGGCACTCCCACCTTCTCCTCCAAAGAGGTTTTGCAACAAAGGGGGGGGGCACTCTTGCAACATTACGTAACATTTTGCAATTGCACTCATACATTTTGCGCCTATACTGTTCTACATGCCATGAGAAATATAAGGCGGATGGTGTAAAGCATGTATGTTATATGAAAGATACCAAGCCCAAAAACATCCCTTGTATAACTGTATACAGGCATCCCCCGTTATACGATCGTTCGGTTTACGATTTTTCGCGTTAACGATTTTAAAAAAGTACCCCCATCTTTCGATTTACGATTGCCTTATTTCGCGTTAACGATCTCCAACTTGAAAGCATGTCGGGTGATTCCATAGTCTCGGTCGTTACATATTTTTTGTCTCGGTCGTTACCGTCGGTATTTCAATATAAAATTGAACATTTATCATACAATAAAGCAGACATATATCATATTATTGGTATTTATGACTTACCCTTCAATGTGTGTATATATATTAATATATGTATATATATACTGTACTGTATATATATGTAAATATATTCCATATAAATATATATAACTACGCAAAAGGGGAGAGTGCAGGAATGTTGCAAGTGATGACGTAATGTTGCAAAGGGGGTGGGGTGTTGCAAAGGGGGGTGGGGTTGTTGTAAATGGGGTGTGGGTATTGCAAAGGGGTGGGGGTTGTTGCAAGGGGGTGTTGCAAAAATACCCCAAAGGGCCCTTTGTTGCCAACCGGGGTTGCAAGGGGCATGCAACTTGGGGGCCTCCCCCAAGTTATTCCCCCAAAGGGCCGTCTTGGTCGTTACATTGTGCGATGTAACGACCGAACGGAAAATTATGTAACGACCGAGACGTACCTTTACAAGAGAAGTATAGGAGCTGGACTTAATTTTTTGTAATGGACACGTACCCCATAGGAAACTAGCTTTGCGATTAAGACAAATTTTTTTTTCGCTTCAAATAACTAAAGCTATATAAAAAATTCGGAAAAACGTCTCGGTCGTTACATACAAATGTGCCTTATATAGATATAGGCTCAGTTTTTATTGATTCGGTTAATGAAAGTTATTTTATGTGGAAATCTTTAAGGAAGACCTACTTTATGACATAAATAAGAAATGCCTATTATCCCTCAACTATTTTGGCCATGCGAGCTTTCAAAATTGAGGGAAAATATCACAATGATTATTTAGACAATAGTGCATTGTGTATGAACCTCAGTAACTTTGTTTCTAGATGCGATAGAGTTAAAAACTCTTCAGATTTGGAAACTAGAGACTCTTACCTATCTAATGATGTATCACATGATACATTTTGATGAATTTTGAATTTTCGACCTCAGGTTGACACTTTCATGCATCGGACTGATGCATCGTTGCCGATTTGGACCGGATTTGAATACGATTAGGTGAGTGTTCATGTATAAATTGTCTTTTATTAAACACAATTTCTTACTTTCAGACACTTTTTGTACATAACAGTAAAATATATAGCAAAATAATAGTGGAATCTGCAAATTTTGGGGGTCTTCCAGAATGTTTGGGAACGTATCCCTATTTTTCCCATAAGGCCTTCAGTTCGATATACGATCGTTCGATATACGATGGGGTTTTTAGGGACGCATCCCAATCGTATAACGGGGGACACCTGTACTACGATATAGAAACATACACGAACGCTGAAACCAAAGAGGTAATTCCAGATTTACTTGTGAGCCAGACTATCTGTGATGAGTGTATGGAGATCGAGTGTGATGAGTGCCCCAAATGTGGTAAACGGACAAACGTTTTTAAAACGAATGTCCACGATAGCCTTGTGAAACTATTTGTGTCCTATATTGTCAAGTTAGCCGACAAGTTCAAGAAAAATGACTGTATATTCTCGCCCATAACGGGGCAAAGTTTGACAAACAGTTCCTTTATAAGGAGCTGCTTGAGCACGAGTCCTCTGAGATATTTACAGGTGACCCATTGCAAAAAGGCAACAAATTAATACAAATGCAAATAAGAGGTAATGTACAATTTAAAGACATTATTATTCACACCTTGTAAATTAGAAAAGCTACCCAAGGTGATGGGGGTAGCAGCTGAAGTTTCAAAAGGATACTTCCCTTACACATTCCTCACTAGCGAGACTTTAAACTACGTAGGCCCACCTCCACCCAAACATTACTTTAACTATGATTGTATGAGTACAGATGAACGTGATGACTTTGATCGATACTACAGCTGTTTTAATGAACGTAATCCTTATAATATAGCTGATGAATGTGAGCGTTATTGTGTGAATGATGTACGCGTGCTTAGAGTATGTTTCCAGGCCTTTAGAAGGATGTACATAGTCCGCTTCAAATGCGATCCGCTGCAAGTCGCAACCACCATCGCGTCATTATGTTTTATGGTGTTCAAGAATAACTTCATGCCTAAAGCCACCTTAGCCATTATTCACAGAAACAATCCCCGCAGTTATGGCCACAAGGCTATTTACTGGCTCATACACCTACAGCAACAGACAGGTGTATACATAAAGCACGCCCGCAACACGGGAGAAGTACCCATTAAGATTAATGGTCGTGTTTTTTGGGTTGATGGGCTAAGTGAAAACCGTGCCACTGGTGAGAAGACTGTGTATTCCTTTAACGGTTGCTGGTGGCATGGATGCCCCCGTCCTGAGTAGAGTATGGAATCGCCGGAGATATCCACGGTAGATCTCCTACCGACTGTCTTGCGTGGTCGCGCACCCGCGATCAACTTATAGGCTCTCAGTTCACTCACAAAGTCTTGTGGGAGCACGAATATGATGCACGGATGGAGACAGACGGGGCGTACCGTGAAGAAATAAACACGCTCAAGCGTTCAATGATACTGGAACGTCTGAAATGCGGTGATAGCTTGTTCGGTGGGCGTACAAATCCCTTGAAGCTATACTTTCCACCTACGGAGGGCGTGAAACTCCACTACTACGACTTCTGTTCTTTATACCCTACGTGATGAAGAACAATCCGTACCCCGTAGGTGCGCCTGAGAAACT
Organism: Bathynomus jamesi; assembly: GCA_023014485.1. Taxonomy (NCBI): domain Eukaryota; kingdom Metazoa; phylum Arthropoda; class Malacostraca; order Isopoda; family Cirolanidae; genus Bathynomus; species Bathynomus jamesi. Next base: position 36,528 of record JAJOZX010002973.1, on the reverse strand, counting down.
GATGCGACCCACCCTACCCTCCATCGCCGAGTTTTCAGCCAACTTGAATGATCGCTACTTTGGCTCTCTTTCGTAGACGTGATCCCCCCTCGCGATTTATGGATGCCGATCTTACCGGTCGTCATCGATCACAAGCTCATGTTTTCCTTGTGCGTAAAGTGCGCGGAAGAGAATAATGGTGATTGTGACCATACACCCAACCAGCGTAAGATCAGAGGTGTTTACACAAACCCTAAGCTGGCCCTAGCCGTTCACCATGGATATAGAATAATGAAGATACATGAGGTGTGGAGGTTTCAGAAGCTACCCAACCTTTTCACACCATATATAAACGCATTTTTGAAGGATAAGGTTCAGGCATCAGGATATCCGCGAGGGGTTGAATCCGAAGACGAAAAAACGTCTTATATTCAACGTTACCGTGACCACGAAGGTATACAACTTGATCGTACCCAAATTGCAAAGAATCCTGGCAAGCGCTTTAGTGCAAAATTGTGCCTAAACAGCCTTTGGGGAAAGTTTGCGCAGAATATCGGTAAAGGGAACGTTCATTTGGAGCAAAGTTATAGTGAAGTCTGGGATTACGCCAACGCACCCGATAAAGAAGTCATGGAGATTGTGAATGTATGTAATACTTACATAATAAAGTACAACATTACTGAATTAGCCACAAATACATCACGGGTTACAAACATTCCTGTAGCCAGCTTCACAACAGCCTATGCCCGCATCAAACTTTCGGGCCCATTGCATTCTCTTGGGCGGAGAGTATTGTATGCCGATACAGATAGCCTGATATTCACAGCGAGGAGTGGTGAATACATGCCTGCTATTGGGGAGTTCCTCGGCGAGCTAACTGACGAGATCAAGGATGAGTATGGGGACAGCATACGCCGACTCGTTTGTGTCAACAGGGCCAAAGACCTATGGGGTACGGGTCAGGATAGGGAATGAAACGAAGTATATCGTGAAGGCTAAGGGTATCACGCTTAACCAGGCGAATCGGCGGGTCGTCAACTTTGATTCGCTGAAGGATTTAGTGTGCTTGGAAGATGATGAGGGTGATCGACCGCCCCAACTGACTGTAGACACCCACAATTTTCGAGCGCAGAAGCTGGGGTGTGTGAAAGAACTTAGGGGTACAAAGGTGTGCCGTAACACGTATAGGAAACGTTACCAAGTGCCTGGTACCTATGACACCGTGCCCTTTGGATACCACAATCTTTGATATGTCTATTGTTAACTTATTTGTTTCATGTATTTGTAAATATATATATACACATCCTGATTATTTCGTTTATTAAATAAATCGTGTTTCAACTTGTGTTTCACTTTGCGTGTGTGCGTGTGTACAGTAAAAAGTTAAGCCCCGCCCACTGTAAGACCGGCGACGTGATTCATGCCACAACCTGAGCAGACCTCTACCCCCGCGTTCTCAGTTGACCTCTGTATACCCTTGAGCTCAGACGTGTATTCTCTCGCATAGATGAAAATGGCCACCTTTAATATCGCGTGTTCAACATTTATGAAGTGGTATTCAGCAAAGTGCGTAGATGTAGTGGATACTGAAAAACTCCCTATACCCGCCTCCTTTGCATCTTTTAAGGCTGCATTCAATCGTGCGAAGGGTCAGGCTATTCAAATACTCTACGGATATTCTGGCGAAGGGTTTGTAGGATTTCGCAGTACAGACGATGTACTGAAGTATGTTATAGAACTAAGCTTTGTAAAGGCTCACGTGCACCGCGTGGTAGAAGAAGTGGCACGCTCAGAAGACAAACAACAGTTATGGGTAGTGAGTCTTGTGGATGAGTGGTATGATAAACGGTATTATATCATGCTACACCATGTCGATTACTCATACCCTACGACTGAAAATGTGAATCTCGTCATCATGGACAATCTTAAGTATTTTTACCACTACATTAATATATATCATAATGAGGTTTGTAGTGAGGTTGTGGCTAAAGGGCTATGTGAGTTTTTAACAGATTTTATAGATGATTATCGCCTGTTAAATAAAAAGGATAAATATGAACATATGTTTCTCTCTAACAGCGCCCCGCAATGTGAAGATGTTTAGGAGAGATAAAACATTATAAAATGTATTTAGCTCGTGAAATTTACCCTGAGGGAAACTGTCTGGTGCGTATTCAGGGAAGTGGTAGTGATAAAACACTAAACCGAAATTAATTCTTGTACCGGAAAATTTATGAAGACACCTGCCCAATATAATGGGATACAACAATTCATGTTGGGTCAGCGCCGCACACGTTTCATTAGATTATGGTGCGACTCACTCCTCACGGATCATACGAGTTCGAACAAACCCATTCACGTTTCATCAGGGTGAATCGCCCGCCCGTCGACCCGATCCTGCCTACCTCCCTGCCTCCTGTGGCTCATAGCCTTCTCAGAGCTTGCGCCGAGTGGACGTGTCATCTCGAACTGTGTGAATACGATAGAACTCCCTTTGAGAAGCATTCTCAACGCCTCCTCATATACCATTGTTTGTACATTGAGTGTAAATAACAATCAACCATGTATTAATATACGACTGATATGGAAGAACACAGCTGATAATGACGTTCTTGTTCCTACACGAAACCGTTTCATCCTCGACAGAATGTTTGAGATCGTCGGATTCCTTAAGCTGAAGCCTATATTAGATGCACGTATTACAGACATGGTTTATTTTGACACAGTGCTTGAATATGCTTACACCGCTCTGCTCGAAGGATATGTTGAATGTAGGAATGAGCAAGGGGAGAACGGACTAGCTCTGGAAGCATATTTAAAAGGCTTAGATTCTTCGAAATATCCTGAGCTTTGGTACAAAACGCTTGAGAGGTACAGGGCTGAGCTCGCCTACACTGTTCACCCTGAAGAACTGTACCTCTATATAGTGGATAGGTGTCGTAATGATTTGGTAGAATATTTCAATTGCCGCTATGTCGAGTGAAGAAGAGTTCACGATTGAAAAGTTCGGGGAGTTAAGAAAAAACCCCGATTGGAAAGGCATGATTATAAACTTGTATTCAATGTAACGGCCCACGATGACGTTTTTGTGCGTGCTTTTGAATGTTTTCTAGCTGCGCTTAAAGACAACTTACCTGCCGAGTGTAAAGTGGGTACAAAAATAGTGTTGAACGATATGAAAGCCATTTATATCGAGTATAAGCCGCCGTATCAGTTAAACGGTGAAGTGATGCTTGAACGGTTTTGCCACATCGTACAAAGTAATGACGATGTGGATATAGCATCAATCACCGTTGAATTTAGCGTTTTGCACCGTAGAACGTAGACAATATATATATATATATATATATATATATATATATATATTCCTGTAATATTTTGATAATACTATGTTTTGTACGATTATATATAATTAATATAACTTTTGATAATATAACTATATATTTTTCTAATATTTTGCTAATACGGTGCTTTGTATGATTATATATATATATATATATATATATATATATAATATATATATGTGTGTGTGTGTGTGTGTGTGTGTGTGTGTTTTGCTGTTGTGGGTTACACGTGTTTCGATCGAAGTCCGAATAAATGCGGTATTACAGTAAAAATCCTGCAGTTAATCAGTTTTAAACGGTGCCGATATTGTGAGTTAATTGAAAAATGTAAAAATCGCGGCGTATATAAAAAAAGTAAGTAAAAACAAAGTGAATTAATATATACAGAATTTTGGTTTTTTCCGAGTCTCTTTGTGAGGAAAGTTTTTGTTTTGAAGTGCCCGCAAATATCCCCCCATTATCCCCCGCAGCCACAGTGGAGAGGACCAATCAGTGAGAAGTATACAGCGTGCCACATCCCCCATCCCGGAGTAACAGAAAATTCTTTCCCTCACACAGCTTGAGTCTTCCCCCACCCAATACCTCCCATAATACCCCCTTTTTGAGTCACTTCACCAACATGGAAATTAATGCATACCTGCAACTCTGTGGTATCTGTAAATGCAACGGATGAGACAGGGCGATGAGGTGCGATTTTTGTCAGCTACTTTTTGATTTTAAATGCCTAGAATGGGGAGATGAAAAAATCTCCCTTATAACGAACGCAAAGCAGTTTAATGGATAAAATTTTCTGCGAGAACTGCTTGACCGAATTAAACTCTTTTACGGTATTTAAAGCAGAAAGAGACTACGAGAAGAGAATGAAAGAGGAAAGTGGAAACAAAGAACAGTGGAAAACGGAAGAAACGGAGAAAGGCGAAATAGAAAAATTCAAATACCGTCACAAACGAGGAAAACACACAGGCGACAAAGAGTGTAAAGACAACACACAGCATAAGGGCAACGAAGGACACAACACAACTAGCACAAATAGCAAATAGGACAAGACAAGAGGGCAGTCAAGTAAACGAAGTAAAACTGTCCCCCAATAAGGAGCAAAAAACAAAAGCCAAGAGTAAATATGGGGAAGGAATTATATGCAGGTATTATATAAAAGATAATTGCAGATTTAAAAGAGGACAATGTATATATGAACATCCCCCAATATGCAATTTCTTCTATAATAATGGTCATTGTAAATTTGGAGACGGATGTAAATTCTACCACCCGGACATTTGCAGAACTTACGCAAAATATGGAACCTGCAAATTCGGGAATAAATGCTACTATCAACATCTCCCGACGGACTCAACGAACAAAGGAAAAAGTTTAAATGACAATAGGAATAAAAATAATAGGAACAACAATAGGAACACAATAAGCGAACAAGAAAATTTTTTCAACATCTCAGACACCTTACGAATGCTAAATGTCATCCACATGCAGTTGACACAGCTGGAAACCCCCGAGCCAAATCGCTACCGGGCAAGAAGCTACCAATACAAGTAGGAGAAACGGATCTCTTTCGGAGGATCATAGAGCAACGAATCAAGCGATATCGAAGGAAAACGAACTTGAAATGCACAAGGGGCAACGAAAAACAGAGAACATAAAAATTGTCCTGGCTAATATTCAAGGAATAAGACCAAACCAATCACTCAATAAGGTTTCGTACCTGAAAGGATTTATGGACGAAACAAGGGCGGACATCGCATGCCTCACAGAAACTCATCTTAAAGATTGCCAAGGAAATTGTGAAAACTGCGAACATTGTATTGATAAGAAAGAGATAAATATAGAGGGCTTCAACTTACTAAGAGCGGATAGAACGACGAGACGGAAAGGTGGCTGTGCTATATATGTACAGGAAGGTCATATGACAGAGACGATAATAAGTAAATCAAACAGCTATGTGGAACTCCTAGCAGTGAAAATAGAAAAACTAAACTTGATAGTAATAGTCATCTATAGACCTCCAAGCACCCCAACCGAAAAATTCTCGGAGGCCATTGATGACATTAGAAAGCTAATAAAGGCCATAAACCCTCCATCCCCCAATATAATGATCTGCGGAGACTTTAACTTCCCATTTATAAAATACAAAAAGGTGAATAGGAATATATATATTCACCAGGACAAGGGGGGCACAAGAGAAGACAGGAAGCAAAAATGTTGATGGCTCTCACAAACGAGTTTATGCTGACACAGGAGATAACAGAAAATACCAGAAAAAATAACTGCCTGGATCTGGTATTCACGAATAACACGAACTTGATTGCTGATATAAAAATAACCCCAACCATTATCTCAGACCACAACTTAATCGAGATATCAACAAATATGATGGCAGCATTAGAAGACAATACACATATTGTGGAAAGAAGTAAATTCGGGGCCTTTAACTTAAACTCGAAGACTATAAATTGGGAAGCAATCAGATCGCACATGGCCCAAATAGAATGGAGAACAATTTTCGAGAATAAAACAACTGAAGAAATGCTAACAACTTGGAGGAAAAAACGCTGAGAATTTTAGAAAAATATGCTCCGAAATCACAGCCAAAAGGAAAGAGGAGCTGGCTAGAAAGGCAAAAGAGAAGACTATTCCGCAAAAGAAAGAGAGTGGAGGCGAAGTTAGGAAACTGCGGAGATAATGACAGGAAAATAAAAAAAAATGGAGGGTATCGATAGGGAAATACAAGCCCTGATTAAGGACCATACAGAGAGGGAAGAGGAAAAGGCGGTAGAAGCAATAAAGGAAAATCCAAAATACTTCTATAGCTATGCAAAAAGGAAAACAAAAACGCGCGCCGCTATTGGGCCCTTAAGGACGGGAAATAATGAACTAACCGACGATCCAAAAGAAATATCTGATACATTGAGAGCTCAATATGAATCAGTTTTCAGTACCCCAAAAAGTGACAAAGCGATACCTGACATAAATGCATTCTTTGAAGAGGAATTGCAAGGAGAGTATATAACAGACTTTGAGTTTACACCAGAAGATGTAGCGAGAGCTATAGGACAAATGAAACTACATTCAGCTGCAGGTCCGGACAATTGGAACGCATTATTGATTAAAAACTGTAAAAATGAAATAGCTACACCTTTATACTGGATATGGAGAAGATCCCTAGACACTGGGGAAATACCGAGCATCTTGAAAAGAGCAAACATTGTCCCTATATATAAAGGAGGGGACAGATCTCAAGCAAAGAACTATAGACCAGTGTCATTGACGTCCCACCTCACCAAAGTATTTGAAAGAATAGTTAGAGAGAAAATTTATGATTTCCTGGAGACACGGGAAAGATTCAACGAAAATCAGCATGGATTCCGATCAGGTAGATCATGCCTATCACAACTAATAGAGCACTACAACAATATCCTAGATGCATTGGAAGGCAATGACAACTACGATGTTATATACACAGATTTTGCTAAAGCTTTCGATAAATGTGACCATGGTATAATAGCACATAAAATTAAAGATGGGAATAACAGGCAAAGTGGGAAAATGGATCTACAACTTCCTTAGTGATCGTCTGCAGGTCGTCAAAATTCAAGGTATATCATCATCAGAATCGGAAGTACGCAGCTCAGTACCACAAGGGACAGTACTGGCCCCACTCCTGTTCATTATCATGCTAACAGACATAGACAGCGGAGTAAACAGCAAGTATAGTAACATCCTTCGCAGACGATACAAAGATCGGCAGAAAAATCAACGGTGTACATGACGTGGAGGCCTTGCAGAGGGACACGAACAAAATATACAAATATATACTGTACATGTCATTCAACGCCGAGAAATTTCAGCTCTTGAGATATGGTAGAAAAGAAGAACTTAAACAGACTGCATATTATGTTCCAGATAGACAGGAAATACAGAGAAGCACGAAAGCGATTGATCTCGGGATAATAATGACAGATGATGCGAAATTCGAAACACAAAATCAGATAGCGATAAATAAAGCAAAAAGAGTCGCTTGACAGGTACTAAGAACGTTCAAGTGAAGGGACAGGACAGTAATGATTCCCCTGCTAAAAACACTGATTCTACCAAAACTTGAATACTGCTCAGTTTTGACGTCCCCATATAAAAAGGAAGAAACTAATAAACTAGAAGAAACGCAAAGGCATTTTACAGCCAAGATTGATGGCTGCAAAGAACTCAACTACTGGGAAAGACTACGTAAACTAAATCTGTACTCCCTGGAAAGAAGAGAGAGGTACATCATAATCTACATATGGAAAATGATCGAAAAACTGGTACCAAACCTAAAACTAAACCCAATTACCATTCAAACAACACTGGAAAATAGGAAAGGCAGAATGTGTAGTGTTCCCAAATTAAAGCCCCGACAAGGGACCTCAGCAACACTGAAGGAAAATAGCTTGGTTGTCAGGGGGCCAAGACTTTTCAACCAGCTTCCTAGGGACCTCAGAAACGTAACGGGGGTCAAAGTTGAAGTCTTCAAAAAAAGACTGGATGCCTGGCTCAGGACAGTACGAGATGAGCCGGGCGTGCCTGGCTATGTACGGTGGAGAGCGCAAGAACAACTCGCTCCTCCACCAAGCCAGACCTAGAGGCGGGGCCACCAGCTTGACCTCCGTGTGAAGAGAGACCAACGCACGAAACAACATAAGGTTCATAAGGAAGGTAAGGTATATATTTAATACATAAATATATTTTTCTAATATTTTGTTGATACTATGCTTTGTATGATTATATATTTTCCGTTCTATTATTTGATCATATACACCCCATTGTATAAACATTAATTAATAAACAGAACGTTGTAATGATGTTTTATTTATTCCTTGAACACGTTTATATCATTTGTTTCTAAAACAGAATAATTAATTAATTGCTATTTGTCAAATCGGCCTTCTAAACCAACTGGAATATATGCTTTAAATAAAATACATGGCGTTATCTGGTAACTCAGCAGCCAAATGGCTGAATAATAATAATTAAACACATGGCGTTATCTGACAACTCTGCAGCCACTGGCTGTGGCGCCTGCTGGCTGATTAACATATGCTTATTTAAAATAAATAATGAATTTGGCAACTCAACAGCCAAATGGCTGAATAATAATAATTAAACACATGGCGTTATCTGGCAACTCAGCAGCCAACTGGCTGTTTGGGACCCTATAAGAGGGCGGCGAGTGGCTGAAGATGTCATATGAGATTGGCTTCCAGCCGAGCAAGGACCTCTGGGTCCTCTCTTCCTTTTTCTCTTCCTCTCTCTTTCTGCCCCTTTGGGGGGTGAGGCGCCCCCTTCTCCCCCAAAGAGGCTCCCTTAGGTTAGGTATACCCCTTTGGGGGGGTGAGGCACTCCTACCTTCTCCTCCAAAGAGGTTTTGCAACAAAGGGGGTAGGGTTGGCACTCTTGCAACATTACGTAACATTATGCAATTGCACTCATACATTTTGCGGCCATTCTATTCATGTCAAAGAAGGTGGTCGTTCGACCCCCCGAACCCCTCCCCCCTGGCTATGGGCCTGTATATATATATATATATATATATATATATATATGCCCTCATTAGAATTTGAACCGAGTACTTTTTAAACAGAAGTCGAAGGTGCTGACCATCACTCTACAGTCTACAACAAAGTAAAAGTTAGTATAACTTGGTGGATATTCCAATACCTGAGGGAACACATAACGCTTTCACGTTCAATTGGGACATTTCTGCATTATGTAAAATGTTGCTTATTTATGCATGATATATATATATATATATATATATATATATATAGTCGGCAACGTTTTATTTTATGATCAGGTTGTAAATGATTAAGGTGTTCCCAGTTTTTAATGTAAATTTATGATGAAATACTGTACACAAACTACTGAACTTTTTTAATAATTAATTTATAAGAAAACAAAAATATTATATCCTCCTTTTTCACACTCCCGGGAGCTCAGTGATATTGGTGTCGGACTCTGGGTTCACTCCATGTTGCTGGCTCTTGGGTTGGGTTGGGCCGACCATTCACCCTGTCAATATCCGGGATCAAGGGACTCTCGTGGCAGTCTCACCCTCACTCACACAGCGAGGAAATGAGCTGTACATATTAAACAAAGAAAGCAAATTTGACCTTTCGTAATCAACTCTTAAAAAATGTTCGAACAGAATGTATAGATAACCTCCGTTAATGAGAGAATCAAAATGACTCTTTGTTTTAAACTTAATTGAGACGTTTTGAACATGTAACCTTTAAAGGTTATTTAGTACAAAATTTTGACGTTTGCCCGCTCAATACATTTTATTATTTAGTCCTATCTTGTACGGTTATTCTGTAGTTTCCTTTGAAATGAGGTACATTTTTGTGTCGCACCCTGTATAAGAAAGTAATTAAGAAAGTATTTGATTTTAAATTTCAATTATGTTAGAACTGCAGTTAAATTACTACATTTTTGCAGTAATTATTAATCACAAAATAATTAATTACTGGTAATTCAATTACTTGTAATTATTTTACAGGGCTACGTCGTGGAATTGATCAGCGAAGTTAAGCGACAGTGGATCTGGGTAATAATTGGATGGGGACGGGGGTGTCCTCTGTATCCAGATGATGCAGTGACCTGTGGTTCGGATCCCACGTCAAGCTGTAGGGCCCCTTTGTCACACGACCTTCGCCGTTACGAAAGAAGTTAAACAGTCCCCGAAATACGCAACCACAACAGTGCTGTAGTCCAGCCCAAGGCGCCACAGGAAGGAGTGCCGAAAGAAGGAAGACGTATCAATCGTATCATTACCATCTGCATGTTGCATTCCTTTCTTGGTTAAAAGCTAATACATTGAATCTTGTATACATGTTACACTGTACTTTAAGACCATGTTTATACCGAAATGTAATGACTCATTCGACTAGAAATATTAATTAAGTTTAGAATATTGCAAATAACTCCAACATACTGCATTATTATTTATTAGTAATTGATTCATTATTAGTACAGGTCACCCTCACTTTATGCGACTTCTCTCATTGCGATTTCGCTATTATGCGACGATCCTACTTCTACCACTCTTGCTTTGTGCGAGGAAAATTTGCAGTCATGCGACTGGTCGGGTTGGATGTGCGAAGCTCGTGCGACCAGTGCAGGCGCCGCGCATCACGAACTCCGCTATGCAGTTGGTGCGGGTGGAACGGTGAGTTAGTAGTAGTCACGCCAGGCAACCCCCGCACACTCCCTCACTCAGTGTCACATTGTCTATTGTGTGCGACATACGCTACTCGATCTCATCTTGTAGCGTGTGTTTTTGGCATTACTCTCGACTTCAGTGATTAGTTGATGGTGAGTAATCAAGTAAATACCTCGTTAACCTCGTTGCAGTTCCGTGCGTTGGTCTCTTTTCACACGAAGGTGAAGCTGGCTCATCTGGTACCATCCTGAGCCAGCATTTAGTCTTCGTTTGAAGACTTGAACTTTGACCCCCGTAACTTTCTTGAGGTCCTTTGGAAGCTGGTTAAAAAGTCTTGACCCACTGATAGATAACCAAGCTATTTTCCTTCAGTGTTGAAGCGGTCCCTTGTCGGGCCTTAAATTTGGGAACACTACACATTCTACCTTTCCTATTTTCCAGTGTCGTTTGGATGGTAATTGGGTTTAGTTTGAGGTTTGGTACTAGTTTTTCGATCATTTTCCATATGTATCATAGATTATGGTGTACCTCTCTCTTTTTCTTTCCAGGGAGTACAGATTTAGTATACGTAGTCGTTCCCAGTAGTTGATTTCTTTGCATCCATCAATCTTGGCTGTGAAATACCTGTTATTATTTCTTTTAATGTTCTTTTTTATATAGTATCAGATGATTGTTTTTATTTATTAGGTGATTTTCCATCGGATTTGTTGTGAAAGAGTTAGATAGGTCTTTTTTAGGGGGATCAGTCGAGGTCTTGGAACACATCCCTATTAAATACATGTAATAAAGGGCTCTCTTTATGCGAACATTTTACGCATAAAGCGAGGGCGACTTACTGTATCATTATTATTGTTATTATTATTATTATTAATACTGTATCATTATTTATTATTAATTGTTTATTGCTTAATTTATTATTAATTTTTGTTGGAGCTGCGTGAATAGGTGTTTCTCCGAGCGTTAAAACAATAGATATGACTCTAAATTTCAACAATGGGAATTAACTTCAGCCATCGCCAATTTTTCCATCGTTGCAAATACGATAACGATTTTTATCACGATCATACGATATCAGATTTTTAAGTTTGAATGTATCGAAATTTATTATAACCAGTCATCAACTGTTTGTGCAGGACGGTTATCTGCATGTAAGTTACTGTTTTCTTTGCAAAAAATATATTGGCGTCTTCAGAACTATTAACGAAAAAACAGAAATAAAAATTACCTCATATTATTAAAAATAGCATCGAGTATTTAAAAAAAAAAATACTACGGTCACCTTTCTGCAAAGTTTTCCTACTTGAAGCACGTACGCGTTTGACTGCGTATGATCACGTACAATACAACATGAGATTTTTATAAGTAAATTTAGTATAATTAGTTCATGTAGAGATCCATTTTTTATTAATATCTGTTTACCTTTTTCTGATGTAATAATTTATAATACTCATACGGGCCGACGGGGGTCTTTTATAAAGTTTCGAAGTTTTTCTTAATATTGCGTACGTGCCAATTAGCAAGGCACGTCGACGGTAAATATACTCGTATGTCAATGGTCAGAATTGTGAAATGAAATTTGTACGTGTTAATTGATAATAAAGGCTTAACCATGCAAACTAACGTCATTCTCCTGACGTGACATCAGTGGCGTAGCGAGGGGTGGGGGCGGTAGGAAGCCATAGCCCCCCCGGGCGCGGGCCTGGCCATATACTGCATTAATATTTGAAACGTTGACCTTCACCTTTGAAGTAGTTAGCATAATACTGCGGGATGAAGATATGTAAATCATTAACTATTGTCCTTTCCTGATAACTTACATTAATTTCTAAGGTGTTTGATGCATCGAGATTTTTTGCTAGGATTATTACAATTTTACAAAGTTGTGTTATCATAAGGAAAAGTGAAAAAAATATTTTTTTATGCATTCTATAGTAGAGGATAACGTTGCTTAGGGCATTTTTGTCGTTTTAAAGTTTAACACCCCTGTTTCGCTCCCATTTGACCTATTTTCCTTTTTCACAGGGTTCTCCTGACTTCTTGACTTCGCAACTCTAGATCTAAGATCATGTCTGCAAAGAAGTTGAGCAGTGCGCAGTGGAGGAAGAGAATTATTATTATTATTATTACGGGGAAGTGAGGGGGGCTTAAATGGAAGCAATGGCCCCGGGGGCCGGAGACCCACGCTACGCCACTGCGTGACATTTAATTGACTTATTGTAGGTTTCAATAAGTTTGGTTAGGTTGTTGTTGGTGAGGATGTTAATGTATGGATGACAATATCCCATTAAAAGTGAGTGATGAGCTGAGAATTAAGTACGTATGTATATTATTAATTTAATATATAAAATGTCCAAATTAAAACGATAATGTTTCCTATAATCCTATATTACTTTCGAGTTTATTCCTTTTTCTTCCTTGAAAGTATATACGTATGTTTATAAAAATGGCTAAAGACAATTGTTAAGGCTATAAACTCGAACTTATGGGATTTCAGAAATTAACACACACACACACACACACACACACAATGTGCGCATCTCTGCATAAGCGACGTACCGACTTTTTAAAATGCATGTATATCTAAAAAACTAATTAACCTAACCTATATAGTTTAACCTAAGCTAGGGTTACGTCGTAGCCAATACCATAACACCGCTTCCCGTCGATCAGCAGAATTAAGCGACCGTAGGTCTGGAGAATAGTTGGATGGAAGACAGTCTTCTGCGTCCAGATTATGTAGCGACCCGTGGTTCGGATCCCACGTAAAGCTGTAGGTCCTTCATATAACTGTAGATGTTGCAAAGGACAACCCCTTCATTACTTACTTAACCTAAACTGATATTACTGCTATCGAACCGAGAAGGGCGTTATAAATTAAGTGTTTTGGATGCAATTAAGTTCCTAAGAAGTGAGGTAGGCGTACTAACTTCACTTTAACTGACCTAAGTTTAACCTAACCTCATCAGGGCTAACATATCTCTTTTCCCGGCTATAAAATTGTTAACAAATTTTTTTTTATATAATTTTATAATATTCCTAGGAAGCTTGCCTCACAAAAAATTATCCCACTACATTAACCTCATTATGCCCAGTTGCCTATGCGCACGCACACACACACACACACATTTTATATATATATATATATATAATATATACAGGGTGGGCCGTAAGTTTCCATACATAGGAAAAATAAACATTTTTTTATGGACAACCATTTTTATTTATATAATATGCTCTACATGGTTGCCATTGTTTTGAAAACACATTTCAATACGTGTTCCCCACTGTTGATGAACACGCATTAGCACAGTTGACGTTATGCTTGTAATGGCGTTGGTGATACGTTCCTTTAGATGATTTATGTCTCGTATCTTTTCCTGATACACCATGGCCTTCAAGTGCCCCCAAAGATAGAAATCAAGGGGGTGAGATCTGGGGATCTGGGAGGCCACTCCACAGGACCACGCCGACCAATCCAAGCATCCGGAAACTGCTGATCCAAATACACGACGCACGTGAAGACCATAATGAGGTGGAGCTCCATCTTGCTGGAAGTAAACTGGGAAGTTACCTTCCTCGTTTAGCAGGGATGGGAAAATCTCTTCTTGCAACATGTTAAGATACTTTTCGGCATTAAGATTTCCACTGACAAAAATTGGTCCAATAATTCTGTCACCCCATATCCCGGCCCACACCATCACTTTACCGGCACCTTGCATCTTCGTCGGACTCAGCCAGTTAGGGTTAGCATTACTCCAATAACGTATGTTTTGCCGATTAACCTCTCCATTGACGTAAAAATTTGCTTCATCAGTAAACAAGATCTTACGTCAAACGCATATTCTTAGGGTATCTGAAACATAAAAACAAACGTTTCATTTTTCCTATGTATGGAAACTTACGGCCCACCCTGTACTATATATATATATATATATATATATATATATATATATATATATATATAAAGGAGGAGATCGATCCGAGGCCAAAAACTATAGGCCAGTGTCGCTTACATCTCATCTCACTTAAATATTTGAAAGAATAGTTATACAGAAAATCTATGACTTTTTGGAAACTCAGAAAAAATTCAAGGATAACCAACATGGGTTTCGGTCAGGCAGATCATGCCTATCACAACTAATGGAACACTACAACAACATTACTGATGTACTTGAAAGTAATAAAAACTATGATGTAATAATATACACAGACTTTGACAAAGCGACAAGTGTGACCATGGAATCATAATACATAAACTGAAATATATGGGAATAACAGGAAAAGTAGGGAAATAGATATATAATTTCCTTAGTGAGCGGCGGCAAGTCGTTCAGTACAAGGAGTATCTTCATCAGAATCAGAGGTCCTCAGCTCAGTACCACAAGGAACAGTATTACGTATTAGCTCCACTATTCTTCATAATCATGCTAACTGACATAGATGAAGACGTTACCAGAGACAGCACAGTAACATCCTTTGCTGATGACACAAAGATCAGTAGAAAAATAAAAAACCCAGAAGATATAGGATCTCTGCAAACCGACATGAACAGAATCTACAAGTGGACGGAAGACAACAATATGAAGTTTAACACTGAGAAATTTCAGCTGTTACGGTACGGAAAAAGAGAAGACCTAAAATCCATGGAATATTATACCCCAAATGGACAGGAAATTCAGAGAAATTCTAGAGCAAAAGATTTAGGGGTTGTAATAAATGATGATGCGAAATTTGAAATACAAAATAAGATAGCAGTAAACAGAGCAAAGAGAATAACGGGGCAGATATTGAGAACCTTTAAACGAAGGGATAGGAATGTAATGATTCCTCTACTGAAAACACTGATCATACCCAAATTGGAGTACGGCTCGGTCCTAACATCCCCATATAAAAAAGAAGACATTAGACAGCTGGAAATGATTCAGAGAAGCTTCATAGCCAAGATCAAGGGGTGCAAAGAACTAAATTACTGGGAAAGGTTACGGGAACTAAACCTATATTCACTGGAAAGGAGAAGACACACACACACACCATTATTTACACTTGGAAAATAATAGAGAAACTAGTCCCTAATCTTACTCTGAACCCTGTAACTCCCCAAACAACTTGGTTAGGTCAGGTCGTGATATTTTCGTTAGTTAGCCTTATAAAGCTAATTAAAAAAGGCTGGGGTGACGGATCTTCAGGTGCAATAGAGACTATATCAAGGCCTTTGCTGATAGCAAAATTTGTATTACTGAAAAATTAATTACATTACATTTCATTTGGAAAACATGAAGCCACTGGGCCTTTCGAGGTTATCCAAATCATGAACTATATTTTACAATAATTTATAATAAAATTGCGCAAAATGTCAGTCTCAAGTCGGCTGCTAATCAACATACAACTATTTACGGAGCTACCAAAGTAGCCTACATAATTTCAGTTAAGAATTAATCTATTTACAATCTACAAACTGTCTGTTTCAGCCACAAAAATAGCCAAATTTTTCTTAAAATTATCTAAAGAGCTACTATTTACCACATCATAATGGGGTGAAGTATCACACAAATTTCAGCAGGAAATTAAATAAAAAATATTGTGCATTTTTATTCGGAAGAAAATATTGGTTGTACCATCCTTGACCCTGATTGTACCTAAATGTAGTTGACCACAGTTAAGGAGTTAAATTGTTCTCATAATAATAATAATTCAAAGTTAATGCATAAATACTTAAAAAAATAATATTTATGATAATGATCGTAAATGACGGTATGTAAGTTTGGATTTCAGGTTATATTATTATTAACATATATTTTCATGAAGTACAAGCACAAATCACTTAAAAACATTGTAAGCACAGGTAGTTGGATCACAGCTGATAGCATGATGAACAGGGGAAAAACATTTATACACTCACGTAGGCTAGCTAGTTCGTAGTAGACTTCAAGCCTTTGGTCTGATGACTTAGTTGATAGTTGTCCCTTTGATTGTGAATTAATGAAAATATAGGTTTAACTCTGTCTGTTAAAAGAAATTCCGGCTTAACTTAAGTACCCTTGAGGTTTCTACTTTTATGACTAAATATGGCCGTCACCTAGGTAAAGAGTTGAAAGCAGTATGTCAGTAGGCTTTATATAATTATTTATTAGGCCAAATAATAAATTATGTCACTGTGTTTATACGTCCAGCTGGAGTCCTCGGAACAGTTAGCAGGATTAACCTAGGTGGTTTTCATTACTTTACATTTCAAATGGAAAACTTGAAACCACTGGGGCCTATCGAGGTTTTCCAAGTCGAGCTACATTTTCTAATAATTTTATAATTTTCTAATAATAAAATTTTGCAAAATGTCAGTCTCAAGTCAGCTAATTAACATAACTATTTATGCTAAGTGGCAACACCTCTGTTGTGCTCCAAACCTTTTTACAAATTGTTGAAGTATAGTATTAATGCTGTAGATTTGGCTTTGTTGGGATTATTAAAGTACAAATCGCTCCATTCTCAAGTTTTAAGCTTAATTTAACTCGGTATTTAGAGAGATCTAGGGGCTGACATGTATGAACCAAACACACCAAAATACATTAGAAAAACACATTTTGGATATTAACAAACCAAACAGGCGAGGAACATTATATATATATATAAAACCTAACCTAACCTTAACCCATGTTCTCCTATTGCATATGCTAACTGGGTGCTTTGCCCCCACAGACCCCCCCATGATAATATATACGTACTAAACTTACCTTATTACCTTATTCAAGGTCACTGTTGGTGAAACATTCAATAATAACCAGGGGTTCATTCAGTGCAAGCCCAGTTTTGGCCTGATTAACCTAGGCCCCTATTACCTTATTCCATCCAGGGGATAGCCTAACTTAGACTATAAAGCTTTTGGTAATTATGCAGCTAAGGTGCATTGCTGAGTTTGGTGATATTTGTTTTTTGTTGCATGTTTTTCATGCTTTGTGTAGTAGATATTGTCAATAGTTGTGGAATTATGGAAAAATACCAGTTTTAAGGTGTTTTGGATAGACAAGTATCACTGCACAAAGCACGAAATAGTAGTAGAAAAAATAAGAATTGTCACTAAATAATGTAGAAGAAATATGATAGAACAAATTTGATATGCCTAGCTCAATAGTAAAAGTTTCACTGAAATCCTGAAAGGAGGATGACCAAGAAAGAGTCAGAGATATGCTCTATTGGCAATCTTCTTGCATCCTTTGTGGAATCTGTACTGATGATCTGAAAGAAGATTGTGAGAAGAAAGGTATTTAAGAATCTTCCTATTAAGGGTAGATTCAAAATTTTGGAAAGGCAAGAAATCAAAGTAATTGGACTGATAGTTGGAGGATTGAGACTGGTCACCCTTCTTTCGGACAGGCTGAATGAAAGTGAACTTCCAGCAAGAAGGGAAAGTACCTAACTTAATTTAACATATTACCAAGCTGTTATTGACTCATCTCTGAACACTGTCTGAATTGTGAAGTTTTGACCAAGCAAAGTAATGGGACCAGGGTTGGGACTAATGTTGCACTTAGGTTGGATGCTGGGGTCCAAGTATAGTTAAGGGTAGAAAATAATGATAGGCGTTGGACTACAGGATGAAGGGTGGTTAATCAAGGAAGAAGCAAGCTGAAGTTAGAGTGCCTGAGGCTGTTGCTTGCAGCAATGGATTCAGTGCTTTAGGTAAGGAGGAGGGGCCTAAGTGTTAGCCTAGTTGTTGGGGATTCTTGGGTTAGATATATAGATGAGGGATTTTGTGAAAAGGAGAGGAAGAAGAGATTAAGAGTATGCTTGCCTGGTGCTAGAGTAAAAGATGGTGGATAGGTATGGCAGGATCGGAGAGGAATTAGTGGTGGTGGTTCATGTGGGTGTAAATGATGTATGAAAAAAATAGGTTAGAAGAGCTATAGTAGGGTTTCATTACTCTGAACACTTTGGGACTGGACAAGTTTTGGATTAGCGAGTTTTTGGATTATTGAGACCTGCATATAAATTAGCTGTAAATCAAGAAAAACTAAAAGAATTTATAGTATTAACATATGAAATTAATTAACCCCTTAGCTGCGGAACGCACCATATGGTGCGAGCGTGATGCTGTTTTCAGTGTGAAAATTCCGTAGCTAAAGGGTTAAATAAAGTAGGCTACTCCCCAAGTTTTTTATCCATTTACTCTATTTGTTTTAATAGTTGCAGAGCAGTATGCAGTACAGTGGAATAGAGTACTTTTTATAGTATGTAATTCAAACACTAGATACAGTAGCTACTTAGTGCATCATACTGTAACTAATTTTTTCTCTTAATTATGTATATGGTACTGTACAGTATACACTAATGTATCACTAACACTAATTTTCATATCTCTTACTGTACTTCACTTATTATTATTTAAAATTATAAGGTTCTTCTGTCACATTGTCACTGCTGCTTTACACTCACTATATTCCTTATTTGATGTTCTTTTTTAATTATTTTTGCATGTATTTATAACCTTGAGGACTGTTCCTCGAGATACAGGAGCAATTATGTGACTTTTATTACTGAAACACCAACCAAAGGGGCTCCTACTATCATGCCCTTTTCACAGGCAGTAACATCTTTTCCAAGTGCTATATTTTTATTTATTTTAAAAGAACATGAAAAACCAATATGAACATATTAAAATAGAAGATGTTCTCAATATTATATGAAGTTATATATTAATTTAATAAAGTATGGTACATAATGCCATTAATGATATCAGAAAATACAGCACCAAAAATACAAGCATTTCCATTATTCTGTCCAACCCCTGTATATCTAAAGGACAATTGAATGTGCAGTCATTGACATACAGTTAATTACAATGCAATGTTAGATGTTCATAAAGATAAACAATTAATGTGATCATGAACAGTGTTGAACTCCATGTAGTTTACTAGTCTTATACAGTAATAAAGTTTCATTATAACTGCAAGTCCATATGAACAGCTACCACAATACAACTTTTTATATAAGTGAATTTGAACCAAAAATAGAGAGTACAGAACCAATACACACACACACACACACACACACACACACACCTTCCCCACCCACCAGTCTCGCGTATATTAAGTCATTATGTAACAATACTAATAAAGCTGTTTGTAGAGTCCATGTCCAGCTTGCATACTGGACCAGAGTTATCTTCTCTGATGAGAAAATGTTTGCATCTACAACTCATGGCTATCTTCAGTGTTGGTGACAGGACATGAGATATGCCCACCAAAATATTTACAAAGTGGCATGGAGTGGGTACGCGATGGTGAATGTTTGGGGATGGATGCACCTGCAATGCAAGGACTAGGAGAGCTGACTGAGATCCATGGGAGGTTTACGGCAGATCAATATAAGCTCATTCTATGACATGTAAAAAAAAAAGAAAGTGTACCATACCCTCATAGATTTTGCTTAAATTTGGTTTATAGAATGGTCTATGCTAGTAAGTACCAAATATCAGCTCAGAGTTATGGTTCAAAAGTTATGCTCCCCCCTTTATTGAGGGGGGGGACAAAAACTTGAAATTTTCAAACCACCATAACTCAATCCCTAATTGACATAGAACAGTGATTTAAAGTGTGTATGAAAGGTAATTGCACACACAACAAATTAGCATAAGCAGAAAAAATGGCTAAAATTAACAAAAAAAGTTACTTTATTCCATTTGAAGTGGTCCTGCTCCCCCCCCTAAATTACAGATTTTTTTAAAATTTTCATATATACAAAAAATGAGTTTCAACTTTATTCTCTCAATATATGAAAAAAAAAATGTGTATTTGCATAAAAAATAGGTACCATATTTTTTAGTGTATAAGATGCACCCCTATTTTCAAGGCCTTTTTTCAGAAAAAAAATTATGACCAACTGCCTAGTTCTCAGAAAATGTCCGTAATTTTCTACCAGCGAGGCTGACTTTTGTTAAAGCCCTCCATCAAAAGTATGGTGATACGTTTTCTTTCACCCATACTCATTATAAGAAAATAGTATTAAGTATACGGGAGACTATACTATATGTTATGAAACATAAAAGTAAATCATTATGCAATACTTACTGTTTTTCTTATCAGTAGGTTGGGAAGAGTAGAAACTTAGTGTAAAATTGGCCAAACCAATACACAGTCAGGAGGGACTAAGAGATGATGAATTTTTGTAAAAGTCCATCAGTTCTTCTAGCTCATATAAAGGTAATATTATGACCTTCGGTGTATAGGACGCAGGGTGATTTTGAGACCCCTTTTTTTGAAAAAAGTGCGTCTTATACACCGAAAAATACGGTATTTACAGATTTGAAAATGACTACAGTCGACCCTTGACTTACATAATTAATCCGTTCCGAGATGAGTTACTTAACTCGAAAATGACGTAAGTCGAACCCCAAAATACATGTAAATCAGGTAATCCGTTCCAGGACCCCAAAAAAGTATTGAAAATAAAATAATTAAATTTTTTGATAAAAACAGTGTATATAAACAGAATTATAATGGTAATTAATAATTATTATTAAGAAACACCATCTGTAAAAGAAAATACATATTAAAAATTAATAAAAAATTAATTTTAGACATTAATTTACTTATTAATTTGCCAAATTATCAATCACTTCATACAGTATCACTTTATATAATGCACAGTAAAAATAACAATGAAATAACATGAAATACCTGGTGTCCTGCCAGTGAGTGGTCACGTACTGCGTTTGCGATTACGCAGCTATTACGCAACACGAAATAATTACGTAAGACGAATCAATTGTAGTCAATGGGGGCCTTCTCGTAACTCGAAATTACATAAGACAGTGATGATGTAAGTCGAGGATCAACTGTATTTTCACTTAAAAGACAATAATTTCTAACAAACTGTTCAATATTCTCATTGACTTTAGGGGTGCACCAGATATGATATCCGGCTGGATATTGCGAAATATCTGGTATCTGGCAGGATATGGGTCATATCCGGCTGGATATGCCAGATATAGGCCAAGACATTAGAAAATTAATACCTGTATGAAAATCTGCCATAATATGATAACACTACAAATAATATTTTATATACAAAAAAAAATGGAAAGCCCTCCAGGCCCACCCCTAAACCAGTCCAGCAACACTTTTTATATTAAATCAACACAATACTGATGACAAGAATAAATAAAACATCTGTCCATCCTTAATGATTACAGTTCTATTGATATAATCAGAGCTTTTTATAAAAATGTCTAGGCGTTAAATTTTTTAAAAAGAGTAAAATATTGCTAGACCCCTGCACTTGCTTTCCATTCTTTTTTCTCCTTTTTTTCTTTATTTTCAAAACATTACAAGCTTGACAAATGTAAAACAATACATTGAATACAATATAAAATGCCTGGAATGAAATCAATGAATGAAGGGTAATATTGTGTAGGTCAGATGCCATCATTCAGCCTGGAGGTCTTCAGAATAAAAAAAAAACAACAGTAATTTATAACTTTTTTCCATTGTGGTGCAGAAACAACAGCATTTCTCCTCTTTTAGGCAACATTCAGGATTGCCTTGCTTCATAGATATTTCCATATTCAGAAAACATTCTCTCTGAAAATACAGAGGATGTGGGTGTGCAGAGAAGCTTTGAAACAATAGTTTTAAGGAGAGGAAATCAGTCCTGCTGCTTCCAAATTTGAACTGGACAGCATTTCCTATCTACAAGAGGTTCAGATGCATATCGGGCTAACTCCCCTGCAATCAGTAGAACAGAAGCAGTCTTTTTTTCAACCTTTCTTCTCTTGTAACTTACTTCCCCAGATTGCTCTCCTTTAGTGATCTCCATAAAACATGCTTCAAGAATGTCCTCTTCGTCTTTCCTCTTTCACATAGGAGAACTGGAATTTGAGCTTCTTCCACTTTCATTTTCATTAGAATCATTACCACCTTCATCATTTTCAATACCTATGACTTCTTCAATCTGCCAGGATTTAGCCTGCTCTGTTTGATCTTGTTGAAAGAAAGCTAACTAATACTGTGGATCTATTGCAGTTGCAGTCATAGAAGCCCTGTTTTTCATTATGTTCAAAGACTTCCCATCATTACTCTCTGATAAGAAACATGCTCGAAGAGAAGTCAGGAGTTCTCTCTGTCATTTGAACACCTTGGTCATCATGGCCAATCTTTGAAAGAAATCTTTGTAAACTACAAATGCTTGGGATTACGGATAGTGATGTGAGTCGTTTTTTTTTGTCGTTTTTTTTGTTTAAAACGAAGATAGTCTGTTTTTTTTTGTTTTTTATTGTTTTAAACTTATTCCATATTTTTCTTCCTTTAATCTAATAAGTATATTAGTATTACCTATAATTTACTATACTACCATGCTTATACGGTTATACCTAGATATGTATATAGTCATCTTTTAGAAAAACTGAATCACACAAAAAGTATATCTAGAAAGGAAAAACAAACCCTCATTTTTTATATGTATATACCTATATTTTTTAACTAGAACATAAAACATTCTTCCTCATTTCAAACAATATACATAATTGTGATTGGCAAGAGTACCAGTATATATATTCCAGATCGAAAAAAAAAATATTCACCTTTTTTTGAACCTTTTTGTTAACCTAATGTTGGTTAACCTTCATTTCCATGGAAGAATCATCACTAGATTGGGTAGAGCATATATGCTAGTTTCAATATCACAGGTACTGGTATAAAACAATAGATATAATTGTGATTGGCAAGAATACCAGTATAATATATATATATATATTCCAAATAGAAAAATAAAAAAATATAATATTCATCTCTTTCTTTAACCTTTGTGTTAACCTAATGCTGTTTAACTTTCATTATCTGATTCTATTTCCATTGAAGAATCATTATCACTAGATTGATTAAAGCAAATAGTTTCAATATCACAGGTACTGGTATTTATTGCAGATTTGGATGTTGACGAAGCCAATGTAGCACCATGTTTACTTCACTTTCTTGGAATTTTGCATTTTGAGATATAAATACTAGCTTTGCTGCTCTGTCTGTGCTTAATTGGTTTCTTTTGGCTGTATGGATATTACTGTATGTGCTAAATGATCTCGGAGGTAATGAAAGGGCAAAATAGAGGTGTATGAGTTTGTGTAGGTATATATGTGAGTATGCATGCGTATGTATCTGGAATTCTGGATGTATGCATGTGTATGGGGTATACAATAGATATAAATGTGTATATAAGTATTTATGTATATATTGGTATATATGTATATGGGTGTATGTGTATGTATGTATATATATATGGATGGTCTCGTGGGGGGGGGGGGAATATGTCATCGCGGGTCTAAAGGATAGTTTGGGAGATTCAAAATCCGAGGCATGGATGGGAGAGTCCTGGGAAGGTTGGACAATGGGCAGTCAGCTCCCAGCCAGTGTTCTCGCAAGTTTAATGGATCTCAAGATACAAGACTTTCAGTGCAAGAAAGAGGCCAGTTTTTCTGTAAATAGGCTGAAAAGGACATTCTATACTGTACCATATGGCCTATTTTATTATTTATTTATTTTTTTTATAATATATATCATTGCAAAAGTATACCTTATAATTAAATTGGCAATATCTATATTAATTATTAAAAAAAACAAAAAAAACAACAAAAAACAAAAAAAACTGTTTTTTTACATCACTAATTACGGAAGACAAAGTTGATTTTTCCCGAACTCATTTCCTGAGTTAGTTGAAGAATGGTTTTAATATTATAAGGAGATTTTGTATCAGTGTCCACTCGAAGGATGTGATGGTAGGTAATTCATTATGATCAGCCAAATACAGTTGCACTGGAATTTTTAATTTATATAATCTTTCTAGCATCAAATACGCACTGTTCCAACATGTTGGGACATCTTGAACCAATAGGAGAGGCTCAAGATTTTGCTGCACTTGAATGTGTTTGAAATTGTTAAGGCCAAAGGAGAATGATTAAAGTGAGTTGCAAGGCAGTGACTTTTTGCAAGGATATCAATTACACTCCTCTGAACCATAATTGAGTCACTAATAACCAGTTGCAATAAATGAATGCTGCAGTGTATTGAAGGTATTTCAGCCAGGTCACTACCAAGAGCCATATTACTAGCTCCATCCCTCACCAATAAATTCCTCTTATTTGCATCAAGATCCCACATAGAGCGAAACTTTTCAGATATATTCTTGCCAGTATGTGACCCTGAGAAATGAGGCATGTAGCACAGCATCGTATCTTTCAAAATCTTTACCTATCCAGTGACCCGATAATGATATAAAACTTTCTTGAGAGGTTGTGCATGTCCATATATGTGAAGAAAAGCTGACATGCTTTACTACTTCCAGCTTTTGAGCAATTTTATACTTGAACTCATTATAAAGACGAGGAATTATAGTATCAGAGAAGTACCTTCTGCTCAGTAAGAGATATCTGGGTTGGAGGTAGGCCATTAGATCAATAAAACCATCATCTTCAACTAAAGTAAATGGCTGGTTGTCCAAAGCCATCATCATACCAATTTTACTGTGAATCATCACAGACCTGGAGTCATTGATTTCTCATATTTTTTTAGATGAAAAGCTTTCCTCTATCGAGATCTGTTTACTTATTTGGTCCATTTTCTTTTCTTTCAGAGTACTACCAGTAGAAGTTGATGGTCTAGCCTGTATTCTATCTATGCCTATTTCCTTTGATTCAGTTGCAGCTATTCTTTTTTTGTCATTTTCATTTTGGCTTCAGCATACTCTTTTGGGTGATTAATCTTCAAATGATTATGAAGAGGTGGTGTGCTAAAAGACTTTTGGCCACCTTTCTCCGTCCCACGTTTGATAATCTTTTGGCAAATATTACACTTTGCAGTGATATTGCTAGGATCATTTATTGTATACAGTGACCACACAAAACCTGTCATGATTAATACTTAATAATTAAGTTTAATACAACACAAGAACCTGAAAGAGAACAAAACAATTAAACATCTGAATATACTTATTATTTATCTTATATTTGGGGGGGGGGGGGGGGGGGGGGGGGGCGCTTGCCCCTAATGCAAAACAAAACCTAGCAATATGAGTATAAAAATAATTATGGCCATATCCGGCATATCTGGTATCTGGCCAGATATGAAAAATTCATATCCAGTGCACCCCCAATTGACTTCTGGTATATGGATTGGTGTACTTGTTAAAAATGTAAATATACCGTATATGTGTTAAACTAGTATTCTAAGAACTAAACAAAAAAAAACACTAGTACCTACCATAAAATATCTTCCCCATTCGATTGTTGGGTAAACTGGTTGAACAAATAATCCCATGTGGACATTAAAGTGGCAATCCTACCCAGGATAACTATTGAGTCATTCCAGCTCAACTGGTACAGATTTCAGAAAGTTGGTTGTGTGACCATCTCCGATTTTCTTCAAATTTTCAGGGTTGATTCATACACCATTCAATAGCTTAAATCTAAAATTTTAGCTACCTCAGTCAAAAATATTTAATTTTATGGTTGCTTAAATGGCCCCCACCTTCGACAAAAAATGCCCATGTTGGGCTTGATTGGCCAACGCCTTCATTTTGAGAGGCCTTGAAAAGTGTCTTCTCATAGGAGGAGAAGCTTCAAATTTGTCATGCCAATACAACTTCTGGTGGGCTTTTCAATTTTACAAGCTAAAAGAACAAATAGTTTCTGAGTTACAAGGGCTTAAACATGGCTCCATTTTGAAGCTTGCATCAATTCCTCCCACTTTTATGACTGTACCATTTTCAAAAGTTTTAGTTCTACATCAATCACAGCTGTTTTAATACTCCTAATAGTCTCTATGGGTTGTAAATTTATGAGCGAAATAAAAAAATAACCAAAAAAGGATTTATTTCTATTTTTAAAAATTTCCAAAAGTTGATATTTTCACAAAATTTGCAAAATTAATATAAACTTTGGGGCTTAATATAAAGGTGTCCGAAATTAGTCAGGGAGTTGATATGTCTAGTAAAGAAAGATACATATGTGTACAAAAACATATATTAAGGAATAGATCTCAACTCCTTCATTTAGTTTTGGCTATTCAAAGAAAAGTACTTTTTGTGAAAAATTCTGAATTTTTTCAAAATTTTGAAATGTTTAAATTTCTTTTTACAACATTGAATTGTAATTTTACTTCCATTTTATTACTTGGTAAGTTAATTCACAAATGTTAAATTATCTAAATAAGTTTTACTCATAAAAAAGACATATATACCTAGATTATTACTACATTTGCAGTTAACACAACAGATGGACCAGCTTGTAGGCTCAATACTTGGATCTACCTAAGTAAATCATGTAGAACCGTGTTCTACTGCTCTTTAAGCACTTCCTAGTAATTTAAATTATGCAGTTAGTACAGATAAACTAGCAGTAACCACCATTTTCAGTACAAAACCTTAAATTTAAGTAGCTTTGTTGTATTACTTCCCTTAATACAAGTGTACAGTACTTAGCTATATACAATAATGAATTCCTGAGTTTTTAAGCATGTGAATTATTGGCTATAAGTTCATATTCTTTTTTTAATGTGTGTTGTTTTATGTAAATTCGTATGTAAACTTATATATAGCTAATAACTCTTATGTTTAGACACTGACTCAGGAATTTATTATTGTACTCAGGCTTTAAGTCTGATTGTCTTCAACACTCCATGGCCTCACAGCCATAAATTGGCAATTTATTATTCAGCTTGATACAGGTCTGTAGTTACTTAGGCTTTTTTTAAAATACTCCTCAATTTTAGATAAACAATCATTTGATAACTTGTACTGTCTCCCCATTTTCCCAGCAACTGTAGGTGGTTCAATTGAACACAAAACATGTTGGAATGGAATCCAGCAAACGTCCTCTTGTTCAGGCCATTTAAAAGGATTCTTTTTCATGAAATTTACTAATAGATCCTTCTCAGTATCACACACTTCAACTATGTTTCCAACAAACCAGTCACCTTCATAGAAACAGGCCACATATGTACCAGGTTTATATTGGTAAGCCACATTTTCTTGTGTAGCATTGAGGAAGGAAAGTTGTACGTTAAAGAAATTTTCATCACTAGAAATTTTGTACAGTTTAATGCCTGTTGATGAAGGTCTAAAGCAGTGATATGAACGGGTTCCTGGGATTGTCTTAATTAAGGAATACCTTTTTTCTAACTCAAATAAATTAGCATTTTCCTCAATTTTAGCTGAATCAATGTACAGAAATTGTATACCATTAATATTAGATTTGCACCAATCGAACATCTCTTTTGGATTGGTGATGTGACCTTTACTTGTTGCTTGTAGACTTGCCCGGGCAACTAACCTTTTGACGGTGCCACCAACACCATCACAGGGGCTCTTTCCGTGAGAGGTGGCAAAAAAGTTCCATTCACATGTTAGTTGGAAATCTTTTTCATGTAACACTGAATTAATGATGTTTTTATAGTTTTTATATTGACTTGCTGCGCCATCGCTAAAGTAACAAATATGTTTTAGTTTAGGATTCTGACTTTTAAGTAATTTCAAGGCTTCACATAAAAAAAATGAACTGCAGTTGTGTTGTGTGTAAGTGAATCTGATATTACACAAAAATTTGTAACTTTTAGTTCACCATCAACTTTTTGATAGCAGACTACCGGATGCAAGGTAGCCTGGGTATTGTCCCAGTGATGCCCTTGTACGGCATCCTGAATTATAAAACTATAGTTTTCAGAGAAGTCAACAAGCACTAATGCTGTAGAATCATTGAGGTTTTCTTTACAGTCGGACAAATATTTTGATTGGGCTTTTGCTATGAAATGGTGTACTTTCAACTTTTTTGCACTTTCACATATGTCTTCTACTACATTCGAAACACTTTTTGTCATTGTGACCAGTTGGGTATGGTCTGTATGAAGCCACTGCTTAAAGGAAACCTCATCATCCATGTCATAATCATTGTTTTCAAAAATGGTAAGAAGCCAATCCCGTAATTCATTTAAACCAGGACATGTTTTGCAGTTATTAATCATGCAGTTTCTGGTTTCAGTGTTGCAGACTATTTTCCCTAGTAACTCTCTTAATTCTACTTTGACGGGGAGTGATTCACATAAAAGTTTAAAGTTCTGGTGTATTTCACAAATGCATACATTGTGTGATCCTTTACTCCCCACACCATACACCATTTTGGTCTCAGTTCAAAAAACTTTGATTTGGAGATTTTGTCATTTGGATATTTATTTTTGTAAAGCGTATATAATTCTCTGATATTTGTCAACAACAGTATTTTCTGCTTGTGAACCTTCCCTTGTGGTGTTTTTATTGATTTGTAGTCTTTTTTACCAGGGCATTCTCTAGTATATTCATTGTTTTGGAAAAATTCTATCACTCTTTCCTTTATTTCATCGCTTATACCCTTGCTACTCTTTTTATTTCTCATTATAGGAAGGATACCTTCTTTTCTCTTTAAGGCCCTCACAGCATTAACCATTCTGGCTGACACTTCAAATTCTTTCATAATTCTTTCTCTGGACCAGGTTTTACCAATTGGAAGGAGTGTTAGAATTTGTATCTTTTCTTGTCTGGTACTAGTTTTACACTTTTCTTTCAGTTCCTCTATCATATGCTGATAACACTTTTCTTCCTCACTCTCTATAGGTTTCTCCGCTTCCTCATCCAAAATGCTAGGCTTCATATGAAGTACTTTTGACAGCTTTGATTTTGTTGATGTTTCAATTTGCTTTAGTTTCCTTTTCGCGTAAAACTTTCGATCTCTTGCTCTTACATACTTAATGGGTGAGCATTCTAGTGAACCTAACGTTTCGTCAAATGTCTCCTTAACTATTTCTTCTGGAACATATTCATCACTACCTGAGTCTTTTTCATCTTCAATCGTCTTGGCTCTAGAGAAGCATGTTGAGCAAAGTTTCTGTCCTGGTATCAGATTCAGTCTAGTTGCTATGTCTTTGTCAATAATTTGTAGTGATTCTGCAAATAAAGTAGGGTAATGTAAACTCTAAACACATTGGAAAATAATTTTAAAACCTCAACATTTGGTTATAGGCTATTCGTATAAAATATTCAAAACATATGCATTCAGTAGCACAGTATATAGCCTACCCTATTAAAATTAAATAGCTAATTTAGGTTACAATTTACAATATAAACTTCTTTATGAAATATAAATATATTAGTACCTATATTTACTTACTTGTTATCTTCTTTCGATGATTTCTCCATGGATCTTGGCAGCTACGTTGCATTTGTTGGTAATGCATTCCAAACATTTTTTCATGGTGGTAGCATACAGTAGCACTATTTGGGTTGATTACAGTTGCTTTTGTTCTCCACAATAGCAGTTTCCTTGTTTCATCTGTCAGCTCATGTAAGGTATACATACCCACCTTCCTGGTGAGTCTGTGTTCATGACATGGATCATCCAAGTACATACCAAAGCTGCACTTTGATTCTTGATTAGAATAAGCCATTATTACAGGCAGTAAAATTAAGTTAATTGCTCTAGTTAAATTTTCTGAAAATAAAAGATCATGATCTATAAAATAGGCCTGGACATTAATGATTAACCATCATGTTTTACATTTATAAGAATATACAAAGCGAAATGAGCTACCCAGAGCCCTTCGAGTCGCTGGTTGTTTTGACAGACATATTAAATTTCTTGTATGTTTTAGACTTATTTACATATTATTACAATTGTAAATCAACTTAATAAGTAATAAAATGGAAGTAAAATTACAATTCAATGTCATAAATAGAAATTTAAAAATTTACAAATTTTGCAAAAATTTGAGATTTTTCACAAAAAGCACTTTTCTTTGAATCACCAAAACTATATGAAGGAGTTGAGTTGAGATCTATTCCTTAATATGTTTTTTTACACATATGTATCTTTCTTTACTAGAAGTATCAACTCCCTGACTAATTTCGGACACCTTTATATTAAGCCCCAAAGTTGATGTTAATTTTGCAAATTTTGTGAAAATATCAACTTTTGGAAATTTTTAAAAATAGAAATAAATCCTTTTTTGGTTATTTTTTTATTTCACTCATAAATTTACAACCCATAGAGACTATTAGGAGTATTAAAACAGCTGTGATTGGTGTAGAACTAAAACTTTTGAAAATGGTACAGTCGTAAAAGTGGGAGGAATTGATGCAAGCTTCAAAATGGAGCCATATTTAAGCCCTTGTAACTTAGAAGCTATTTGTTCCACAGCCTTTTTGCTTGCAAAATTGAAAAGCCCACCAGAAGTTGTATTGGCATGACAAATTTGAAGCTTTTACTCCTATTAGAAGACACTTTTCAAGGCCTCTCAAAATGAAGGCGTTGGCTGATCAAGCCCAACATGGGCATTTTTTGTCGAAGGTGGGGGCCATTTAAGCGACCATAAAATTAAAAGTTTTTGACTGAGGAAGCTAAAATTTTAGATTTAAGCTATTGAATGGTGTATGAATCAACTCTGAAAATTTGAAGAAAATCGGAGATGGTCACCCGACCACCCCTGTACCAATTAAGCTGGAATGACCCTATTGCCTAACTAGAGATACCTTTATTTTGTTTTCTGTGATGTGCAAAGCATTCACTGTTCTCATTTAATGTATATATATTTTTTCATTTTGAATAGATTTATGTACACATGTATAGTGTTTTAAATAAGTAAAAGTGTTTGATGAAAATGTCTACACATAAAAGCTATAACAAGCGCTGTTGCAACCCTTTAGAACTGCACAAAAAGCCTATTCTGCGAAACTTGGGGCCACTTCCAAAGCTTGTTGTTGAAAATAGTGACCCTAAATATAATTTGTGATGAATCAGAAGTTTGTATAAATTGTCTAAAATTAATTAATAAACATGCAAAACCTGAAGAATTGAGGCGTTCAGTGGAAAAGTGACGAATACGCCATCTTGGTCGAAATTGAGATTTTTTTGTTTTTTGTTAGCAGAAAGGACGCCCAATCACATGATGCAGTCCATTGGGCTATTCGTCAAATATTACAGAGCTATTCCCATTTGAAAACATTTGGTATTTCTGTGATGAAAATGCCCTCTTGGCTTCATGGAAGAATGACGAATAAGCCAAGCAAAGACCAGCCAATCAGAGCCTTAGATTTCTACGGCCTGCGAGTCATAGTCATTACATCACGAGGCACGAGTCTGTAGTAACACTGGATTGCGCCACAGTACTGTTTCTTCACGTTAGTGTTATAAAATGTTTTTAGTTGAGTGGTTGTTATATGTTTTTAATCCCCCTTCCCCCCTCTCCCTAAAACAATAAAAAAAATAATTTGGACGACCCGACAAACCAATAGAGCCACTTATAGAGATGCGTCAATGCATCTAAAAATCAGGGGTGGTCTATCATCCAAGGATAAAGTCAAATTGGATATTTGTCACAAAACATTCTCTTTTAACATCAAGGAACATTGCATGGAATAATGACAAATATCCAACGCGTGTATATTTGTCACTTTATTTTCAATAGTAATCTTTGAACAGCATTATCTCAAAACTTATAAAGTGGCTTATTCGTCACTTTTCCACTGAATGCCTGGCAGAAGCAATAACTAGTAGTACTGAAAGTATGACTACTTCACCTGACATATCCCTGGAAAAAATTCTAAGAAAATGTACTGAAACAGATAAAGATATTCAATGAGAAGATCTTAATGCAGCTTTGGATCAAATTCATGTACCCCAGTGAAATTACGTAAGTAACTAGCTATTAATGTGTGTACAGATAATGCATTTTTATACTGTCAGCGGAAATTTAATTCAGATATAGTTGTCTTATACCTAATACATATATATGAAATTATCTAAAAAATATACTTCAGTTATTTATTAATTAATTGTATTTCAAATATTTTTCAGATGCCCTGAGCAGTGGAAGCAGATCAAAGGCAGTTTCACAAAAATACAAAAAAGCTTCAACCTCCCCTCAAGAGGAAGTTGGAAACTGCATTTGCCACTGAAGTTCAAGATGTTGGTGAGCCACTGAGTAAACAGCATCTCAAAGAAGCAGATTTGGAGAGGTAAGAAACTAAAAATAATTAATGAGATGACTTTGAACTAGTGATGTTAAAAAAATGGTTTTTTTTTTATGTCCATGTTTTTTGTCATTTTTTTTTGTTTTTTGTTTTTTGTTTTTTTAATAATTAATATAGATATTGCCAATTTAATTATAAGGTATACTTTTGCAATGATATATATTATAAAAATAAATAAATAAATAATAAAATAGGCCATATGGTACCAGTATAGAATGTCCTTTTCAGCCTATTTACAGAAAAAACTGGCCTCTTTCTTGCACTGAAAGTCTTGTATCTTGAGATCCGTTAAACTTGCGAGAACACTGGCTGGGAGCTGACTGCCCATTGTCCAACCTTTCCAGGACTCTCCCATCCATGCCTCAGATTTTGAATCTCCCACTTAACTATCCTTTAGACCCGCGATGACATATTTCCCCCCCGAGACCATCCATATATATACATGTATACATCCATATACCAATATATACATAAATACTTATATACACATATTTATATCTATTATATACCCCATACACACGCATACATCCAGAATTCCAGATACATACACATGCATACTCACATATATACCTACACAAACTCATACACCTCTATTTCGCCCTTTCATTACCTCCGAGATCATTTAGCACATACAGTAATATCCATACAGCCAAAAGAAACTGATTAAGCACAGACAGAGCAGCAAAGCTAGCATTTATATCCCAAAATGCAAAATTCCAAGAAAGTGAAGTAAAACATGGTGCTACATTGGCTTCATCAACATCTAAATCTGCAATAAGTACCAGTACCTGTGATATTGAAACTATATGCTCTAATCAATCTAGTGATAATGATTCTTCAATATAAAAAGAATCAGATAATGAAAGTTAAATAGCATTAGGTTAACAAAGGTTAAAGAAAGAGATTAATATTTTTTATTTTATTTTTCTATTTGGAATATATATATACACACACACTGGTATTCTTGCCAATCACAATTATATATATTGTTTTATACCAGTATTATGTATTTTTTATTATGTATATTATACCCTACCTGTGATATTGAAACTAGCATATATGCTCTACCTAAGCTAGTGATGATTCTTCCATGGAAATGAAGGTTAAACAACATTAGGTTAACAAAAAGGTTCAAGAAAAGGTGAATATCTTTTTTTTGTATCTGGAATATATATACTGGTACTCTTGCCAATCACAATTATGTATATTGTTTGAAACGAGGAAGAATGTTTTATGTTCTAGTTAAAAAATATATATACATATAAAAAATGAGGGTTTGTTTTTCTTTTCTATTATATACTTTTTGCGTGATTCAGTTTTTCTAAAAGATGACTATATATACTAGGTATAACCGTATAAGCATGGTAGTATAGTAAATTATAGGTAATACTAATATACTTATTAGATTAAAAGAAAAATATGGAATAATTTTAAAACAAAAAGACTATCTTCGTTTTAAACAAAAAAAATGACAAAAAAAACGACAATAAAAAACGACTCTCATCACTACTTTGAACTATTAATGTATGTATGTAAATACCTGTATATAGGTACAGTATTATAGGTTGTCATGTTTGGATATATATGTAGATATTAGCTATATTTCCTAAAATGTGACATCATCCCATATACTAAATATACTGGTATATGTTCAAATTCATGAAGTACAGTACTTCCTTAATTCTTGAATAATATAAATCATGTACTTACGTCCTTAATATTGTACAGTAATTTGGGGTTTTTTTGGTGCTACTATAGCATGATTCCTACCTCGATTCGGTGGTCTACCTTTTAATTATAGCTTCTTACCTTGTTTACTAATTGCTTGTTTACATTCCAATGTCCATCGCCCTTGACGATTGGTTAGGTTTAGTCATGATATTTTCGTTAGTTTTAACGAAAATATCGTGACTAAACCTAACCAATTGTAGGTAGACCACATACTATAGTAGCACCAAAACTATTTTTTAAATAAATAAAATTGAATAATAAATAGCATTTTATATTTATTATAGTTTCGTTTATACCTTGGATAGGAATCTCACACTACAGTACTGTAGTTTCGAACCAAAACGGGTAGGAATCACCCTATAGTATCGAAGTCACCGGTAGGAATCGCGCTATAATAGCACCTTTTTTTTTTATAGGTACGAAAACCTCATGAGTGATCTTGTACAAGACTTCAAATCCACATCATCGTAAAAGAGGAGGCTTCAGATACTTACTTTCTCAGTTTCCTATTTCTAGGACAATGGATTTGTTTGGTGCAACCAGATACATGGTTGACAAAGCCAGACATTTGAAACATACATTTGGTATTATGCCACAGATTCCTATCTACAGTAAAGGAAGAAACTAACTGAAGATATAATCTCTGAATAAAGGAATTCTACGAAGATGATGAAGTTCAGTCATTGTATGCAGGGAAATCTGATTGTGTTAGCATAAGAAAATAAAATGGTGAAAAAGAGTACAAGCAAAAATGTCTATTACTAGGAAATTTAAAAGAATTATATTCAAAATATAAAGAAAACGGTGATAATAGCATAGGGTTTTCTACCTTTGTGAATCTGAGGCCTAAATGGTGTGTAATTGCTGGAGGCAAAGGAACCTACTCAGTTTGTATTTGCACCCACCACCTGAATCCTAAACTCATGGTATCAGCAATTGCAGAGAAAAACTTAACCTATTACACACTTATGGAAAAAAAGTGTTTGTGATATAAATTCTTCTACATGCATGTTACATGGATGTTGAGAATGCCCTGGTTGCCCTGGTAGCATAGGCATATTTAATTTCTTAAATACTATACCTTCCTTGACAAGCAGAGATTCTGTCGAAT
The DNA here is from genome assembly GCA_023014485.1 of Bathynomus jamesi. Classification (NCBI taxonomy): domain Eukaryota; kingdom Metazoa; phylum Arthropoda; class Malacostraca; order Isopoda; family Cirolanidae; genus Bathynomus; species Bathynomus jamesi. The sequence continues at coordinate 1,127 of JAJOZX010002973.1, read as the reverse complement.
ATGTTCAGTGGACTAATACAGATAGATCAACATTGAAAACTTGTATAGCTTCTCCAGATGAATTTATTGAACACCTTTCAGAAAACATTTTTTCTCTTACTAGGCACCACTACATTGCAAAAAGCCAGTCAGTATTTGAAGACTGAAACAGAATCTTCACTGTGATGAAATACTTGTGCTAGGGGATTTTGCAGAAAACCATTCATTCATCACTCAAGATGAACCACAAAGTTTTCACTGGATGAATGACTAGGTGACCTTCCATCCATTTGTGGTGTATCACATGAAGGATGAGGAATTAATTCATTCTAGTTATTGTATTATTAGCGATTGTCTTGAGCACTCAACATCAGCAGTTCATACTTTTCAGCAATATTTAATGAAGGATATGAAACAGAAATTCCCTAATGTACAAAAAGTAATTTGTTTCTCTGATGGGTGTGGAGGCCAATACAAAAATATAATTTCAGCAATCTATGCTATCATGAACAGGATTTTGGTGTGAAGGCTGAGTGGAATTTCTTTGCCACAAGTCGTGGGAAAAATGCTTGTGATGGTATTGGAGGAACTATTATAGAGTTGTAGCAAAGGCTAGTTTGCATGTACTGATACTGGTCATATTCTAACACCAAGAGCTTTCTATGATTTTTGCACTGAACACTTTAATTCAATTACTTGTTTGTATGTTACAAAGGAGGAGGTTCATGCGGATAAATTCATCTTTTAGTAGGTTTATGAAGCTTTACCTGTTAAAGGTACACAGGGTTTCACAGGTTTGTACCAGTCAGAAAACCTAATACAAGCTTATCAGACATCTGATTCTGATAATTGTAAATTGTTTAGATAAGTACTGGGGCTGAACCAGATAAAGAAGTCAACTATTTTGAAAAAGATGAGTATCAAATGGCCAGTATGTTGCCTGTACATAGATGATAAAGTTTGGTTTGGAATTATTGTAGATGCTTCAGAGAATATGGTGATTATAAAATCATGTTTCCTCACCTCATCAGGATCTACCACTCAGTATTATTTTCCGACGAAAGAGGATGTTTTCTGGATAAACAAAGTGATATGATTTCTATCATGATGACACCATATATCAAGCCTGGTGTTAAGATTATTTACTC
>JAJOZX010002972.1:545000-589252 GCA_023014485.1 Bathynomus jamesi | reverse complement strand
TTTTTTAGAGGTTGTTTGATCCTTTCGTCATGTGACGAAGGGGACTTATAGTTGTACTTGGGTCCTGAACCGTCTTTGCGTCCAGATTATGTAGCGACCCGTAGATTGTTCGAACCCCACTTAAAGCTGCAGGTCCCGTCGTTCTATGACCTTAGATGTCACGAAGGAGATTAAACCTAAAAAAGACTATGAGTCACTACATCATATGAATACTCTAGAGGAGGAGGGTTCCCCCATCCAACGACTGAGGAGACTCAACGTCGCTTAATCCTGCTAATCAAATGGGATCTCCGTTCAAGCGGTTGACATGACGTGACATAATGATTACAAATACAAAAAACACTGTCAGTTACTTCCAAAGTCACGAAACCAAGTCATGCAATCATTTGGAACCGTGGCACTAACTAGACCTTCAAGTCTTTGGTGAGTTGTGCCGAAAAGTTAAAAAGCGAGAGAGAGAGAGAGAGAGAGAGAGAGAGAGAGAGAGAGAGAGAGAGAGAGAGAGAGAGAGAGAGAGAGAGACCCCTTAATGAGTTTAAAAGAAAAACTTTTTAATTGAATTTGTGGGAGAAGGTGATCAGACAGTAATAATAATAAATTCAGAGCTGGGCACTTGCGTTTTTTTGCGCGTTTTTTTGCGGTACTGCGGTACTACTACCGCACTACCAACCGGTACCGCATAACGCAGTACCGCAAAGGATCGCTGAAAGTAAGCAGTACCGCTACCGCATTCAAATTTCCCGCGGTACTTTCCGCGGTACCGACCAACACGGTAGTACCGCAGTACCGCAGTACCGCAAAAAAAAACGCAAGTGCCCAGCTCTCTCTCTCTCTCTCTGTGACACATGGAACAGGTTACCTTCAGAAGTTGTGAACAGTTCCTCTGTGGATCAGTTCAAAAAAGGTTAGACCAAATCTTGCACACTATTTGAGTGTGTGTAGAAAATTTTCCCTGGTACCTGTTGCCATTGGTACCTCCTCGGTATGGGCAACCGCAAGGCTTTTGAGGTACTTCTTTTCCTTGTAACTCTCTCATAAGTCCTGTCTCACAATAAAACTTATTTTAAATTAAATTTACAAACGTAATATATTAAAACTAAAACAAATGTTTAAATTGATGTCTTGTTTTAGGACTTTTTTTTTTTTGGTTGCAGGTAGAATAACACGCATATGGCTAATATAGAAGTGAGTTACACTCCTGAGGAAAAGGCCTCCGCTTTTTCCTCATCCAAACATTTTCTTTACTTCCAATGTATTACTTTTGCAAATTTAATTTTTAAAAAAATTTCCTATGAGACCGGACTTATCTTATGGGACACCCTGTATATATATATATATATATATATATGTATATATGTATATATATACGATCGAAACAGTTTTAACAAAATGAACTTTCTCCTAAAATTTAATCATATTTTTCCATAAACGTTGCAAAAAAAAAGAAAAAAAAAAAGAAAAATTTCGGCCCAAAAATTTGTCCCTAAAACTGAAAACTGAAAATCGCCCATCGAGAATTCTTTCTTTCTCCAAAAAATAAGGAAAAAAAAAAAAAAAAAAAATTCTTTCCTGAATTCTCGAAGAATAAACGCATTTTTACAACACTGAAGTGACCCCGACACACCCGCACCCCCCCCCCCCCCCCCCAAAAAGAAAAAAAAAGAAAAACAAAAAAGAAGCTTTTTCCTTAAACATTTTTCTGCTTCGGTTTCATCTATTATCTACTCTGTGTGTGTGTGTGTGTGTGTATGTCTACGTAGATAGCGATTTTAGGTTCGAATTTCAGGCTATTGTAACCTTTAACAACCAGTGAATAGAAAGAAGTCTTCTCCAGGACTTTCTCGGACGAGGTAAATTCGTCTGACGTGAACAATCGACAATATATATATATATATATAATATATATATATATATATATATATATATATGAAAATTATTTCACGAAAGTAACACCATTTTGTGTTTCCTTTCCTTCGTGGTTTTATTCATCATATATATATATATATATATGATGAATAAAACCACGAAGGAAAGGAAACACAAAATGGTGCTCAAGCGCTTTCGTCTAATGACATCCTCAGGAACACTGAAGTACATAAAAAGGTTAAGCCTATATATAGGTTACAGAAAGAAAAAAAGAAAAAATAAATAACATACATACGCACACACATATACTGTATATATACAGTGGCGACTGGCGTATAGGAGCGATGGAGCGGTCGCTCCCCTTGCTTGAAACGATAAATATTAATTTAACAGATAAAAAATATATTAATTTTAAGATATTAAAATAAATATTCTTGAAATATATTTTAAAAATTAAATGTGGCATATCATGATTCATAAGGCATTTTGAGTAAGCCTTCATGCAGTACATAATATTCTAAACTTATAGCATAGCTTCGTTTAAACAGCATACCGCTGTTTGAATACCAAATAATATTGCAGCCGAATGGAGCGATAGATTTTTCGCTCAAGTAAATATAAATTATATTTTACTGTTGTAATGAAAATATAAGTACAATCGCGAATTTTTTTTATAATAACAACTTTATTTTTACTAATAGTTACTTCAGTAATAATGATATAAGCCATTTATATGTATTTTATTGAAATTATTACTTATTTGTAATTAACTAGAATTGTACGTCTGGCATAGCCGTATATGTTAATACAAGTACTCTTGTGAGCGGCAGTTGGATTCGCGCTAGCCTATTGTGAGTCCGTGTTGTCGTACAATTTTATGAAATCGCACCCCCATACATTTATACCACGAGTCGCCACTGTATATATATACATATACATACATATCTATATATACAAATACACACATACATACATACATACATATATATACAATAAACAGAGAAGTAAAAATAAAAAATTAAAAATTAAAACCTTAAAGGATTACCAGTGAGGCGTACAGATTTGTAAGGAAAAATATCGATTTTTAGCACAAGATCAAATGGATTATAAAAATACAAATTTATACTGGAACTCTGCCCGGGTTTTAACACACTGCTGCCTATGGTCAGGTTTCGATATATAAAAAAATAAAATGCAAATTAAAAGTTAATAAAGTAGAAGAAGTTTACCAAAGATTTAATGTTTTACCCTTCTTATCTAAATCTGTTTTAAAGGAATTCAAAATAACAGGATCGAGTTGAAAAAGACCTTTGCTTATGTTGAAGTTATTTGAAAGTTGGATAATGGCAGACTCAAGAATATTTCTATTAACAATGTTGCTTGAATGGAATAAAACTGAAGCATTATTCCAATCAATACAGTGGGCTAACTCTGACAAATGGACAAAAAGGGCACTGGACAACTGTCCTGTTCTAACGGAATATTGATGCTGTTTTATACGTGTGTGCAAATCCTTTCCCGTCTGACCTATGTAAAAGGAATCACATTGTTTACAACCAATTTTATAGATAATGCCTGAATTATTGGTAGGGCTATTTTTTACTATGATATTTTTCACAATATTGTTATATGAAAATACTACATTAATATCCAAAAGTTTAAGTACATTAGCAATGCCTAAAAAGCCGGGAAAAATGGAAGTACTAAAATATTTTTTGACAAAGTCGAGTGTTAATATTGACACGATAGAAAGTTCGTTTTGCCTTGTTGAGACAAGATTCCATAAACGCAGATGGATAACACAAATCACTTCCAATACCGTTGATTTTTTCCAATTCGGCATCGATGTATTCCGGACTGGCGATCCTAAGGGCGCGGAGAAACATTGATGAAAATATGGCCTTCTTAGTGGGGGTATCATGTCCCGAGTAAAAGTGTACGTAGGACAAATTGTTTGTCGTTTTCCGATAGATACTAAACTTAAAACCTGGGCTTTCCCTATGTACACGCACATCCAAAAATGGGATTGAATTGTCTTGCTCAACTTCTAAAGTAAACTTAATGGAGGGGACTTGATCATTTAACTGAAGGAGGAAGCTATCCAGGTCACGATTCATGGGCCAGATACACAAAATATCGTCGACGTACCGCAACCAAGGGATGCCAACCCCCAGGATTCTCGGAATATAGGTAATTTCGAAAAACTCCATATAAATATTGGAGAGGAGGGGCGATAAGGGGTTGCCCATAGCCATCCCAAAAACTTGTTGATAATACTCGTTATTGAAAGTGAATTTACAGTCTTTGATGCAAAGCTTAATGAGTTCCAAAACAATGTGTGAAGGTAGTGGCAGGTCATACTTATGTAATTCTTGGGAGAGAAAGTCAAGCATATCGTCAATCGGCACTTTTGTAAACAATGAACAAACATCAAAACTGATCAATTTATCGTTAGTTTCAGTACGTGCATTATTCAATTTTTCCGTAAGATCCATGGAATTTTTTACATGTGAATCAGAGATAGTTCCGAGAATGGGGGACAAGACTTTGACAAGCCATTTGGAGAGTTTATAAGTAATAGAGCCGACCGAGCTAATAATAGGGCGCATAGGGTTACCAGGTTTGTGGGTTTTAATAAGACCGTAAAGGTAGGGCAGAGCAGGTGAAGTGGACATGAAAAGCGGAATTAAGTCCTTATGATCTTTGAGAAGGCGTTTCAAGCCACTATTAAATGATTTGATGACGTCATCCTTCGGCTTTACAAATTTGTTACAGTCTCGCGTGTTTTGAAAAACAGTGTAATCTCCCTCAGTATTTGTTTAACATAGTTAAAGGCCTCGTTTATAGTGCGGCGAATGGTAATTACGAAGATAACTTTCCTAAACGTTTTCGCAATAGCCTCTCACAATTAAAAAAAGATGGGGAGCTCCATATTACTAAAGCAGACAAGGCTAACACCATAGTTATTATGGACAAAGTGGACTACATCGGAAAGATGAACGAGCTTCTCCAGGATCCCGCCACATACACCAAACTTAGGAAGAACCCGCAGGATGACGTCATCAAATCATTTAATAGTGGCTTGAAACGCCTTCTCAAAGATCATAAGGACTTAATTCCGCTTTTCATGTACACTTCACCTGCTCTGCCCTACCTTTACGGTCTTATTAAAACCCACAAACCTGGTAACCCTATGCGCCCTATTATTAGCTCGGTGGGCTCTATTACTTATAAACTCTCCAAATGGCTTGTCAAAGTCTTGTCCCCCATTCTCGGAACTATCTCTGATTCACATGTAAAAAATTCCATGGATCTTACGGAAAAATTGAATAATGCACGTACTGAAACTAACGATAAATTGATCAGTTTTGATGTTTGTTCATTGTTTACAAAAGTGCCGATTGACGATATGCTTGACTTTCTCTCCCAAGAATTACATAAGTATGACCTGCCACTACCTTCACACATTGTTTTGGAACTCATTAAGCTTTGCATCAAAGACTGTAAATTCACTTTCAATAACGAGTATTATCAACAAGTTTTTGGGATGGCTATGGGCAACCCCTTATCGCCCCTCCTCTCCAATATTTATATGGAGTTTTTCGAAATTACCTATATTCCGAGAATCCTGGAGGTTGGCATCCCTTGGTTGCGGTACGTCGACGATATTTTGTGTATCTGGCCCATGAATCGTGACCTGGATAGCTTCCTCCTTCAGTTAAATGATCAAGTCCCCTCCATTAAGTTTACTTTAGAAGTTGAGCAAGACAATTCAATCCCATTTTTGGATGTGCGTGTACATAGGGAAAGCCCAGGTTTTAAGTTTAGTATCGAAAACGACAAACAATTTGTCCTACGTACACTTTTACTCGGGACATGATACCCCCACTAAGAAGGCCATATTTTCATCAATGTTTCTCCGCGCCCTTAGGATCGCCAGTCCGGAATACATCGATGCCGAATTGGAAAAAATCAACGGTATTGGAAGTGATTTGTGTTATCCATCTGCGTTTATGGAATCTTGTCTCAACAAGGCAAAACGAACTTTCTATCGTGTCAATATTAACACTCGAACTTTGTCAAAAAATATTTTAGTACTTCCATTTTTCCCGGGCTTTTTAGGCATTGCTAATGTACTTAAACTTTTGGATATTAATGTAGTATTTTCATATAACAATATTGTGAAAAATATCATAGTAAAAAATAGCCCTACCAATAATTCAGGCATTATCTATAAAATTGGTTGTAAACAATGTGATTCCTTTTACATAGGTCAGACGGGAAAGGATTTGCACACACGTATAAAACAGCATCAATATTCCGTTAGAACAGGACAGTTGTCCAGTGCCCTTTTTGTCCATTTGTCAGAGTTAGCCCACTGTATTGATTGGAATAATGCTTCAGTTTTATTCCATTCAAGCAACATTGTTAATAGAAATATTCTTGAGTCTGCCATTATCCAACTTTCAAATAACTTCAACATAAGCAAAGGTCTTTTTCAACTCGATCCTGTTATTTTGAATTCCTTTAAAACAGATTTAGATAAGAAGGGTAAAACATTAAATCTTTGGTAAACCTGTCTTCTACTTTATTAACTTTTAATTTGCATTTTATTTTTTTATATATATCAAAACCTGACCATAGGCAGCAGTGTGTTAAAACCCGGGCAGAGTTCCAGTATAAATTTGTATTTTTATAATCCATTTGATCTTGTGCTAAAAATCGATATTTTTCCTTACAAATCTGTACGCCTCACTGGTAATCCTTTAAGGTTTTAATTTTTTATTTTTTATTTTTACTTCTCTGTTTATTGTATATATATGTATGTATGTATGTATGTGTGTATTTGTATATATAGATATGTATGTATATGTATATATATATAATGTGTGTGTGTGTATGTATGTTATTATTTTTTCTTTTTTTCTTTCTGTAACCTATATATAGGCTTAACCTTTTTATGTACTTCAGTGTTCCTGAGGATGTCATTAGACGAAAGCGCTTGAGCACCATTTTGTGTTTCCTTTCCTTCGTGGTTTTATTCATCATAAATATTTTTCACGTGTTACTTTCGTGAAATAATTTTCATATATATATATATATATATATATATATATACCTTACCTTACCTTACCTTACAAGGGTTTCGCGCGATGATTTCTCATTTCGTGAAGGTCAAGCTTGTCGCCCCTCCTCTCGAGTTGGCCTGGTGAAGTAATGAATTGGATTCTTGCTCTCTCCACCTCACATAGCCAGGTACGCCCGGCTCATCGGGGATTGTTCTGAGCCAGGCGTCTAGTCTTCTTTTGAAGATTTCCACTGCAACTCCCTTCGCATTTCTTAGGTCTTTGGGCAACTGATTAAACAGTTTTGGTCCTCTCACTACAAAACTATTTTCTTTCAGGGTTAAGGATATTCCCTGTCTCGCCTTCAATTTGGGAATACGACACAGTCTACCGTTTCTACTTTCCACCGTTGTTTGGGGAGTTATAGGGTTCAGAGTAAGATTAGGGACTAGTTTCTCCATTATTTTCCAAGTGTAAATAATGGTGTGTGTGTGTCTTCTTTCCAGTGAATACAGGTCTAGTTCGCGTAACCTTTCCCAGTAATTTAATTCTTTGCACCCCTTGATCTTGGCTGTGAAGTTTCTCTGGATCCCTTCTAGCTGTCTAATGTCTTCTTTTTCATATGGGGATGTTAGGACCGAGCAGTATTCCAATTTGGGTATGATCAGGGTTTTCAGTAGAGGAATCATTACATTCCTATCCCTTCGTTTAAAGGTTCTCAATATCTGCCCCGTTATTCTCTTTGCTCTGTTTACTGCTATCTTATTTTGTGTTTCAAATTTCGTATCATCTCTCATTACAACCCCTAAATCTTTTGTTCTGGAATTTCTCTGAATTTCCTGTCCATTTGGGTATAATATTCCATAGATTTTGGGTCTTCTCTTATATATATATATATATATATACATTCAACTGCAAAGAACACGCAGTATAAATAACATAAAGAACGACGCTTGTATAGGAGATATTCCGCGCAAGACGAGAGAGAGAAAACGGAACAAATGAAAAAATGAAATAACCACCTGGGAATCGAACCCGGGACCTTCCGATTGCCGGTCAGACGCGATACCATTACACCATGGACTTCACTCTTCCAAACGCCGTAATTCTTCTACATACTCGCAGAAACCAATGCCCCAAGGGGGCACCTCCCGCATGCCGTAACATTATATACATTCAACTGCAAAGAACACGCAGTATAAATAACGTAAAGAACGACGCTTGTATAGGAGATATTCCGCGCAAGACGAGAGAGAGAAAACGGAACAAATGAAAAAATGAAGTAACCACCTGACCGGCAATCGGAAGATCCCGGGTTCGATTCCCAGGTGGTTACTTCATTTTTTCATTTGTTCCGTTTTCTCTCTCTCGTCTTGCGCGGAATATCTCCTATACAAGCGTCGTTCTTTACGTTATTTATACTGCGTGTTCTTTGCAGTTGAATGTATATAATGTTACGGCATGCGGGAGGTGCCCCTTGGGGCATTGGTTTCTGCGAGTATGTAGAAGAATTACGGCGTTTGGAAGAGTGAAGTCCATGGTGTAATGGTATCGCGTCTGACCGGCAATCGGAAGATCCCGGGTTCGATTCCCAGGTGGTTACTTCATTTTTTCATTTGTTCTGTTTTCTCTCTCTCGTCTTGCGCGGAATATCTCCTATACAAGCGTCGTTCTTTACGATATATATATATATATATATCCACTCGTATATAGAAAATTTCCATTTTTCACTTTCATTTTTTTCTTCAGCAAAAATGAGTTAATTTTCAATTTTTGGAAATTGAAATTATTTTTGTAAAAATAGAAAAATTAAAAAATGGAAATCCATTTTTTTCTTTTTTTTGTCTTTACTAAAAAATGGAAACTATTTTATTATTATTATTATAAAAATAAATTTATTTCTAATAATTTCTCGCATTTTTAAAGTAATTATTTGTGATTTATCAAATTAAAGTCATATCAATTGAATTGAATTCAATTTTAAATAAATTGAATTTGATTGAATTTGAATTGAATTGATTAATTTGAATTGAATTTGAATTGAATTGAATTGAATTGAATTTGAATTGAATTGAATTGAATTGAATTGAATTTGAATTGAATTGAATTTGAATTGAATTGAATTGAATTGAATTGAATAACTTTATTGATAAAATAAATAGTTTTTAAACAAATTTTGTTTTAACATAAATAATTACGAATTGGACTATTTGTTTTATATAATTTGGACCTTAAGCTTTAGGCTTTACTGGGCTCTTAATTAAAAATAGAACAAATAGTTATTATTAAATTAATAATACAGGGTGTCCGAGAATTATCTGTACAATTTTTGGCTGTTATTAAAAGTCAACCATGAAGTGTAGAAATTCCAGTGTTGTCCCATTTTACAGAGAATCTCATTAAGTTTTTTCTGATACCACGTTTTGACAAGTTTTTAAGAAATGTACGCTGGTGACAGACATTGATGATTTAAAAGCAAGAATCACAGCTGCTATTGAGCGAATTGATGTGGAAATGCTGCAGCGTACATGGCAACATTTGGAGTATCGATTGGATGTTTTGCGAATCACTAATGGTGCGCATATCGAATGTTTGTAACAACGTTACTTTAATAAAAGAAACTTTTGAAAATACAGATTCTAAATAATCTTGTTTAAGAATTTTACGTGTGTTATCAAGAATTTTATTAAAAGATGAAATTGTACAGATAATGTTCGGACACACTGGAATTTCTAAAAAACTTGTCAAAACTTGGTATCAGAAAAAACTTAATGAGATTCTCTGTAAAATGGGACAACACTGGAATTTCTACACTTCATGGTTGACTTTTAATAACAGCCAAAAATTGTACAGATAATTCTCGGACACCCTGTACTATAAATCATGAATAAGAATTATTAATTAGAGTTGTTATTATTATATTATTATTATTATTATTATTATTATTGATACAAAACCAATACAAAGTGATTATTGAAGGTATGATACGAATACCTTAACAAAGCAATCAATATTTAGACACGAAAAAGATGAACAGTAACGAGTAACGTACATTTAATCCTAAATTTGTATCAGTATTCCATCATTAATCGAGATTTGAACTTGGTTTTGAACGAATTTACGTTCATAATATTTTTTTTTAATATCGGAAAATGGGTAATTTTTCAAATGAAGACAATCTCTAAATTGAGGAAATAAACACGCTTTGATCTATTTTCTAGTCTGATGTTGAGTGGAGAGTTTTTGACGCGAGTTACCAAATAGTTATTTACTCTTTGTAAGTTAATGATTTTGATCTTACACTCGTAAATCAAAATAAAATTACAGTTTGATTACATCTTTGACCTTTAGTAGTTTTAGCTCTTTAAATAATGTAATAGAATGATCATGGAAATCAGTATGAGATAATAACCTTATTGCTCTTTTTTGGATGACAAAGATACTGTTTAAAGCGTTGTTAACGGAGTTTCCCCAAACGAGGGTGTGGTACGTTATAATTATAAGGAAGAACAAGAGTATGATAAAGGGTCAGTAAAACCTTTTTTAGGGACTACATTTCTAAGTTTAAACATTATAGCAACGGTCCTTGAAATCTTTTTCGCGATATAATTTACATGATCACTCCATTGCAAATTCTTATCTAGCATTACACCAAGAAATTTTGTTGCAGTACACTCATTTACAGCGATTTCATCAACATTTAGTTCATCAAAATACACATTTCGTTTATTCGTACAAATCATGAAATTTGTTTTACTGGTATTTAGGAACAGTTTATTGGTGGTCAACCAAAGTACAATAAAAATTTCTTACACACACACACACACACATATATATATATACACATATATATACACGGGGCTCCAATAAACATTAGCCCCCCCCGCCCGTGGCCTAAACCATTAGAGGTACAGTAAAATTAAGCATACCTTACAAAAGAGAATTTAATCCTGCATTTAATGAGAAACAATTAAAACTTGGTGTTCCCGCCATTGGCTTCCAAAACAGCCTGAATTCGCTTTGGGTAGCTTGCCAAAAGTGACGTGAATAGATCTTGATCGTTACGCAAATTTGCTAAAACAGTTTCAATGTGTTGCGTCATTGTATCCTTCGAAAATCGATTTGCTGCAGGTTCTTGAAACAAGAGACATTCAACCTTGTCCTTTATAACTGATCCAATGTGTTCACAGACGTTCAGGTCAGGAGAATTTCCTGGCCATTCTTCATTTCCAAAGAAATCGATCTCATGGTTCCGCAACAACTGTCGAGTGGCTAAGGCTGGCCATTCTTCATTTCCAAAGAAATCGATCTCATGGTTCCGAAACAACTGTTGAGTGGCTAATGCCTTAAAGCAGGGGGCCTTATCGTGCAGAAGTGTGACCTGATCGACATCCATAACATTGTTTGGGTTTCTTAGAAAAGGAATGACATGCTGGGATAGAATAATATCACGAAAATACTGTCCATCCCAACTCTGACCATTTGGCTTCAGCACCCACATGAGCTTCTTTGCAGTGAACAAAACAAACACACCAACACAGTCTGGACTTTTAAATAATTCGCGATAATGTTCATTGTCATCGATTTCATCTGTTGTTGTGGCCCACACTCGATCATTTTGGTAGTTAGGCCGACGTGTTACGTAAACAAAAAATTCATCGGAGACAGTTAAATGCATGAAATCATCCACATCCCAATCTTCAAGATAATGGGCAAACCACATTCTGTCATCGATGTTAACTGGAGTTTTTCTTGGCTTTGGAAGTTCATGCCAAGGCTTTAAACCTTGCCTATGACGGTACAGTCGAATGATCTCACCACTAACGATCTTTCCCCTCAACGCTTGATCTCTCTAGAAAGTTTAGCACAGCTGTTTTTCCGCTTACGCGTACCGCTTTCAACGATGTCCTTTGTTTCCTGAGAGAGTGGCAAATTTGGCCGCCCAGATTTGGTTGTATCCATTTCACATTCATCCAAAGTTTTACTTCAATTTCTCTTGACGAAGTCCTCACTTCTTCGCAACTTTTTGGCAACCAATGAACGTGTTATAAAGGTGGCTCCAGCATCACGAGCTTCCCGAAATGTTATTGCTCGTATGCGATCTATCACACGTTGCCTCTCCGAATCACCAATTAATTGAGAAGCCATTATATTATCACTTTATCAGCTAGAGTAATTTTAATACCTGCAATAAATAAAGAATTTTATATATTTTTATAATCACTAAAAACTATTTCGATATAAGTAAACATGTAAGCTGCAAATGGAGGGGGGGGGGGGGTCTAAGGTTTTTGGAACCCCTTATATATCAACGAAGTTAAGCGACATTGGTGTGGGTAGTAGTTGGATGGGAGACCGTCCTCTGCGCCCAGATTATGTAGCGACCCGTGGTTCGGATCCCACGTAAACCTGTAGGTCCCCTCCGTCATATGACCTTAGATGTTGCGAAGGAGGTTAAACAACCCCAATTTAAAAAAAATAATAAATAAATATGTATATATATATATATATATATAATATACAGGGTGTCTCAAAAGTCTATCTATTTTGAAAAATAATGGGAATTACGAAAAACTGGTTTAAGACATGAAAAATATATTTATTTCAAAGTAAGTGCCACAAAGAATTAGTGCTATTTATTTATCTCTCTCCACATGGCGACCATCAGTGTCTCTACAGAGCTCAAAGCGATAAGTTATTTCCCGGAACACACTTTCCAGCATTTGAGGTGTTATTTTCTGAACTGCATCGGTAATACGATTTCGAAGTTCGGCTACATCACTAATTCTTCTACCAGTGTACACTTAGACTTAATGAAACCCCAGGCGAAAAAAATCTAATGGTGTTAAATCGGGTGAACGTGCTGCCCATGGTTGTGTTCCTCCACGACCAATCCAGCGACCGGGGAAGCGTCTGTCAAGATAATCATGTACAATTATTGCATAATGGCACGGTGCTCCATCCTGCTGAAAAACTACTGTGTCAAGAATGCCATCTGTAAGAAGTTGAGGTTCGAGGAATTGTTCAAGCATGTCAAGATAATAAACCAATTAACTTTTTTTAAATACACAAATTTGAACCAGAAGTACATATCTTTATGCCAGCATAGCATTTTTTAAAAAACATCTAATGTCACCGAAATAAATAGTGACTTTTGAGACACCCTATATATATATATATATATATATACACAGGGCGTCCCACAAAAATGTATACACACTTTAACAGCTGATAGCTCAATTAATGTTTCTTTCTTTCCAAGTTAAACCCATTAGAATTAATAATGGCAGTCAGACTAAGCTTTGAACAAAGGAAATTCATTCTAAAATGCTACTGGAAGTGTGAAAACGCAGTTGAAGTGCAAAGACAGTTTAGGAGGGAGTTTCAAACAGATCCACCAACGCGACTTACCATCACTCGAATTAGAGATAAGTTTGAAGCCGATGGAACTGTTCAGAATGTCCACAAGAAGCGTTCCGGAAGACCACGGACATCGACAAGCCCCACAAAGCAAGAAAGAGTACTGGAAACGTATCACAAAGTCCAAGAAAATCTGTGCGGCAAGCGAGTCGTGAGGTAGGAATTTCAGAATCGTCTGTCCAACGCATTTTGAAGCGCTGTCAATGGAAAAGTTACATTCCAAGATTAGTCCATGCTATTAATGAAGGATGATGATGATCCGGACCGAAGAGTGGAGTATTGCGAGTGGTACTTGGCACGATGTGGATGTGGATTGGACGAAGGGGTTTCGTAGAATACCCTCCGCGTTCACCAGACCTCACACCACTAGACTTTTTTTTATGGGGATACTTAAAAGACAAAGTCTACGCTATAAAACCTGCAACAGTCGCTGAATTGAGAGCAGCCATTGAACGAGAATGCACACAAATACCAAACGAAATGTTTCGTGATGTTTGCGATTCCATTGCTTCGCGTTATCAGCAGTGCCTGGACCAGAACGGACGTCAGTTTGAAAACAGGCGTTGACAAAACAATTAAATAATGTCTGTAGATTCTATTACATTTTGAAAATGAAATGTATTTTAATAAACACTGCCTTTATAATTATTTAAAGTGTGTATACATTTTTTTGGGACGCCCTGTATATATATATTGAAGAAAAGTCTTTTCGAGACTGAGGTCCCCATTTTAAAGGTATACTGCCCAGATATTGGATATTTGGGCTATACCATGGTTTGAGATGTTTAACCTCCGTAACATTTAAGATCATGTGACGAAGAGAACCTACACCTTTATGTGGGGTCCGAACCACTACCCGACCAAGAAAGACAGAGAAGCGCCTTAACCGCCAAAATCTGAAATTCAACCCAAGAATCCAACCCAAATCCTTGAGCTGAACACCCCAGTGGGTTTACCACAAGGCTACCCTGACAGGTGGATGCGGGGGATTGAAGTACATAGGGGGTAAAGGATTTATTAATAGAGAAATTCTCACAGGGAATGAGCAAACAATTTACCCATAGGCAGTGGTCGAATTGTAAAATTTTAACAAGGGGGATAGTGAGGGGGGTAGGGGGGTTTAGGGGGCATGCCCCCCTCCGGTGAAAATTTTAAAAAATGTAACTGCATAATACTATATTCTGGTGACTTTTCAGGGAAAGATATGCAGCAAAAAATCACCAGTTTAGTGAAAACTTTTTTTTTAGTAATTTCCATATTTTTTCATGAAAGTAAATTACGACCCCTGAATCAGATCTTATATTTTGAAATACCATGATAAAATCCATTTTAATCACAACCCCTCCCCCCCCGTTCCCTTCCCTTAATCACACCATATTATATGACCATAGAATATTTCTTTTAAATCATTTAAATCACATAAAAATATATAATTATTATATTAATCTTTCAATAAACCAAAAATCAATAAACCAAAAATCTGAGATAATTTGGAATATTTTAATTTGAGGTATTTTAGTTTACTTTAGGGGCCTTTATCGGAATTAGGTTGTTGTTAAAGTGTATTTTATTTAGATAATAAGGGGGGTGGCTATTTGATTTTGAGTTAATAAGAGGGATACCATCCCCCCTCCTCATACCCGGCTCAATTCGAGCCCTGCCCATAGGTTTCAAAAACGCTTGATCGGGTTCTCTCTTGGGATGCTTCAATTGTGCAATTGAATAACTGCAGTACTTGGAAAAATGCCCAAGTATTTAAAGCCTTCAATAAGGATAAAGTTACAGTAGTACGTAATTAAATGTAACTATTACTGTTTGAATACAAATTACGTTTTCATATAAATGAAAATTGAGTTACTGTATAAAGAATCATCCTTGAGTATTGACTAGGGCCTATTTAATTTCGCTTTGTCTGAAAGAAGATCTATAAGCATTCGGATGCTATATGACAATACATCCAAGCATTCGGATGCAATATGACGATACATCCAAGCATTCGGATGCAATATGGCGATACATCCACGCATTTGGATGCAATATGGCGATATATCCACGCATTTAGATGCAATATGGCGATACATCCACGCATTTGGATGCAATATGGTGGTGCAGCCACGCAACATTAATATTTTTGAAGTTTATATTGATCATCGTGTTGTGTAGTTGACAAGAAAGATATTGCATTTCTTTTTTCGCTGAAATAGGTTGTTTATTGGAGTTCATTTGTGATGTCTCTTTACATATATATATTGTTTACCGTCTGTTTTGTAAAGTATAATGTCTGTTTCAGTCTGTTACAGTCTGTTGCAGTCTGTGCCTGGTATGGCGCATATATAATTTCTTTGCAGGCTTGAGGGAGCTTGGTTGAGTTTACAATAATGTCACCTTTTATGACTCCTGTTTATACTATAGTATATACACAAGAGGTTTGTTCAAAAGGTATCCGGACTGATGCGGCCGCAGAAGTGGGAGTCCGGAGACTGGATGCTTCATCACTATAACGCGCCATCTCACTCGTCATAACTTGTCCAGCAGTTTTTGGCCAAAAACGCTATCCCCCCTAAGTACAGCAGCCTCCATATTCGACGCCAGATTTGGCTCCATGCGACTTTTTTTTTGTTTCCGAAGCTCAAACAAACCCTGAAAGTCCACCGATTCGATGATGTCGAGACCATTAAAAGAATTTCGACGGAGCAGCTTTTGGCCATTCCGAAAAGTGCTTTCGAAAAAGGTTTTCAACAATGGCAGGATCGTTGGTCAAAGTGTGTGGCTTCAGAAGAAGCGTACTTTGAGGGAGATTAAGCCCCAAACCAAACACACTTTGACCAACGATCCTACCACTGTTGAAAACCTTTTTCAAAAGCACTTTTCGTAATGGCCAAAAGCTGCTCCGTCGAATTTCTTTTAATGATCTCGACATCATCGAATCGGTGTCCTTTCAGGGTTTGAGCTTCGGAAACAAAAAGAAGTCGCATGGAGCCAAATCTGGCCCCGAATATGGAGGCTGCTCTACTTAGGGGATAGCGTTTTTGGCCAAAAATTGCCGGACAAGTTAGGACGAGTGAGATGGCGCGTTATTGTGATGAAGCATCCAGTCTCCGAACTCCAACTTCTGCGGCCGTTTCCTCCGAACTGCTTCACGTAGATGTCTCCAAACTTCAACGCAAAATTCCTTGTTGATTGTTTGCCCCTGTGGAGCATATTTATGGTGCACAACACCTTCCGACATCGTAAGAAATCGCCGCGAAACAAAACACGTTTAACTTTATCGGCTCACCATAGTGGACTGACGCTACACAGTGAAGTGCAACCCTATCAGTCAACTTGTCTCGACATGTAGAGACATGTTTAGCACAGTCACAACTCCAAGCGTGACCTCGTTCTAAAAATAAAAACCCTGTCCGAATACTTTTTAAACAGACCTCGTATATACTGTGTATATATATACACACAGGGCCGCCGAGAAGGCGGGGTAAACGGGTTAAATCCCCGGGGCCAGGACCTCTAGGGGGCCCGGAAAGAGGGGGGATAAAATCTAAAATTACTAATAAAGCAATTGATTAAATAGTAGAGAGGAAATATAATTAATGAACATACATTTTATAGAGATTATCATAGTCAAACTGAAACAGATAAAATATTATCCGCGGTCCACCAATGCCCAAGACCGACTGACAGATCCGGGAACCATTGTAATTGAAAGCCAGTTAGCCCGTACTTTAAATTTCATCAGAATCATTTACCACTTTGCTAGAGAGAAGGCAAAGAAAGTACACTTCTAATTATGAAAATCTTGCAGTAAACAATTGTCTTGCCTGCATGGACTGGTACTGCATTTGTAAATTTATGGTGATACAATTAATATAATTGATTCGAAAAATAAAATGGTCATTTTCTTCCGAGTTGTTTATTCATACTGTATGTTTTGAATAGTGACTTGGGCATATAATCAGTTTACTTGTTATGTACACAAAAAACATTCATAATAAAATACTGAGTAAACAGGGGAGGGGGTCATATACCAATCCTTCCCCGAGCCCGTGGCAGTTCTCGCCGGCCATATATACAGGGCGTCCCAAAAAAATGTATACACACTTTAACAGCTGATAGCTCAATTGATGTTTCTTTCTTTCCAAGTTAAACCCATTAGAATTAATAATGGCAGTCAGACTAAGCTTTGAACAAAGGAAATTCATTCTAAAATGCTACTGGAAGTGTGAAAACGCAGTTGAAGTGCAAAGACAGTTTAGGAGGGAGTTTCAAACAGATCCACCAACGCGACTTACCATCACTCGAATTAGAGATAAGTTTGAAGCCGATGGAACTGTTCAGAATGTCCACAAGAAGCGTTCCGGAAGACCACGGACATCGACAAGCCCCACAAAGCAAGAAAGAGTACTGGAAACGTATCACCAAAGTCCAAGAAAATCTGTGCGGCAAGCGAGTCGTGAGGTAGGAATTTCAGAATCGTCTGTCCAACGCATTTTGAAGCGCTGTCAATGGAAAAGTTACATTCCAAGATTAGTCCATGCTATTAATGAAGATGATGATGATGATCCGGACCGAAGAGTGGAGTATTGCGAGTGGTACTTGGCACGATGTGGATGTGGATTGGACGAAGGGGTTTCGTAGAATACCCTCCGCGTTCACCAGACCTCACACCACTAGACTTTTTTTTATGGGATACTTAAAAGACAAAGTCTACGCTATAAAACCTACAACAGTCGCTGAATTGAGAGCAGCCATTGAACGAGAATGCACACAAATACCAAACGAAATGTTTCGTGATGTTTGCGATTCCATTGCTTCGCGTTATCAGCAGTGCCTGGACCAGAACGGACGTCAGTTTGAAAACAGGCGTTGACAAAACAATTAAATAATGTCTGTAGATTCTATTACATTTTGAAAATGAAATTTATTTTAATAAACACTGCCTTTATAATTATTTAAAGTGTGTATACATTTTTTTGGGACGCCCTTTATATATATATATATATATATATATATATATATATATATATAGATATATATATAAGTTATAAGGGCTGGGAAGAAAGAATAAAGAGCTACTGAGATGCCTCCTCTAATTGCGTAAGAGAACAAATTTGAAATTCAATGAATATTTTACAAGAATTAAGTCGCTTTACGCGGAAGAAAACAAGCAAAAAAAAATTGCAATATTTCTGCATGGTCTTTTCCCGGTGTGTTCAAAACAGTAGTAGTAACCTTTTGCTGTAATGGAAACCTCGCTTTATGTTTAACAACGTCACACAAGGAAAGAATTTAGAGAAAATTTCTCACGGGAATTTTTAACATAAACATAATTAGCGTAAAACAGAAGGGATACAATTCGCTTTTACGTTGGCGTTCGTCATTTTTATTTTGAGAAACCGAGAGAGCAACAAACACTTGCGCCATCTGCACGTATCTTTAATTAAAGATACAGTCTCGGGGAAAAATGTTCGCCTAGAGGTATAAAAGCATAAGAACATAGAATGTAACTAATTGGTTAATATGTGAAACATATACAATATATGTTTCAAATCTCAGAAATCGCTTGCAGCAGTGATAATTACTGGATCCAGTTTAATCCAGACTTCATCTTTCAATTTCCATTCAGCTTTCAAATAATGAAGCTACGTATATACAGGGTGGCGCAAAAGTCGCTCACCATAGAAAAAATTTCATTCAGTATTCGAACTGGTGATCATTAATTTGAAAACATTTTCAGATTTGCTGTACATATGACGTTTGTTAATTGTTCATTATCGTTTCTTTGTCGTCTACGTTGAGTGACGTCAGAGAAAGAGAAAATTAGATTTTACTGTTCCATGATCAGCGTTAGCTTGCCTAGGAACTATTTAGTCATCATGTACAGCGAATCAACAATTGTTTTCAACTTAATGGTTATTATTTCGAATACTGACTAGTATTTACCCTGTAGTGTACAACTTTAGCGTTTTACTGTAATTTACCCTATGGTGCCGACTTTTGCTTCACCCTGTAATATATATATATATATATATATATAACTTTGGTTTTACTTCCGCCCGAATTCTGACGAAGGTCAAGCTTGTTGCTCCATCTTGGACCTACAGCTTAACGTGGAATCCGAACTACGACCCACCACGGAGGGGTAGAAATTACAAAATACTTTCCCGGACTCGATCTCACGACCTCCTGATCAGCAGCCCAGCGTCTTAATCACTAGGCCACCCAGGGCACCCATTTATCTACCATCCTCTTTTTCCTGGAAGACTGAGCAGCTGGGTAAGCCGAGTGTAGGACAAAAGTCCCTAAGACAAAAGCCCCCTAGGAAAAATAATAATAAGAATTTTTTTAATAATTATTTTTATTCTTTATTATTTACAGTTTATATTCATAGTTTATGTATGTTTGCTCTCGTCATTTTCGTTTAAACTAACGAAAATATCTCAACTTAACCTAACCAATCATCAAGGCGTACAGTTGACCTAACCGGGCATTCAGTTGACCTAACCGGGCATTCAGTTGACCTAACCGGGCATTCAATTGACCTAACTGGGCATTCAGTTGACCTAACCGGACATTCAGTTGACCTAACTGGGCATTCAATTAACATAACATGTTAATATTGGTTATTTCACCAAAATATCTTCTGATCTTTTCAGATTAGATGTGACACCTGACTTGCCCTATCCAGCAATTTGTCCAGGGGGCTTTTGTCCTAGAGGGCTTTTGTCCTAGGGAGCTTTTGTCCTAGGGGTTTTTGTCCGGACCCGGGGTAAGCCACGCGCTGCATGCTTTCGCCCGGAATCAAACCTGCAGCCGATGGATTCGTAATCAGCGATGCTAACCACTACACCACCGGGGCGCATAATATATATATATATATATAATAAACGAAAAATAACGCTTAATATAAGAAAAAACATAATTAATTCGAAGAATTTTGGACCTGAATAAAAACGTCCTTCATTATTTCACAATTATTATCAATTTATATTCAGAAAAATGGAAAATTCAATGAACAGAAATTTCAACAGGTTTTTACAGCCATTTTTTCGAATGAAAATAAATTGGTTTCTCTCCTGAAGAGATGAATCAAAGAAACCATACTGTGTGTGTATATATATATATATGTATGTAGGTGTGTGTGTATATATATATATATGTGTGTGGTGGTGTGTGTGTTAATAACATTAAAAGTTATATATATATAGTTTATAGACGACATATAGATGGGCAATTTAAAAACAAATGAAGGTCTCGCAGTAAAAACAAAAACATAACGAAAATATGTAAAAATTTATAAAATTTCGTATTCAATTTAATAAATGAAACTGCAATTTCCATTTTTCTAGAATCTCTCGTAGAATCTAGAATCTAGACCTCACAAGATGTAGTTTGTCATTTAACTTCATGACAATGTTACTCAATCGTTCAAACAAATAAGTTAGTGACTTAGTGTACAAAAAGACAAATTGGTCCCACACTTTTCTTATTTTTTTAATTTTAAAAAACTTGGTAGCCAATTATAGCGTCAAAGGTGCCATCTAGTGGCGGAAATTCCAATTAAATTTATTTACACTAATGAAGCATTTTAGCATTTCCGTTATATTTCATTTCTTGCAAACCCTACAGTATTGTTGAATATATTTAAGGGCCTGGGTTGTGCCTCGAGGTGCCTGGGTATGGGTACGTTACCAGGTTCCATCAAAACGAGTTAAGGTAAAGATTGAAAACACACCGGCGGATGAGTTTTTTTTTTTGGCATAAAAATAGGTTTTGCGGATGTATTTTGTGGTGCTTTGTTTGAATATGACTTTCGTTTCAATCGCAAATGATTCTAGGTTAGGTTAGGTTTCCGAGCAGAATTTTCAGTGGTTTTTTTCCTAATGTCAGTGTATTTTATGTTGGAAATGCTCTCGCTGAAAATTATGAGGAAACCTAACCTAACCTAATCTAACCTAACCTAACCTAGAATCATTGGCAATTGAAACGAATATCATATTTGAAAAAATACCTTGATAATAAAAAAGAACACTGAAAATTCTATTCCGAAAACTAACCTAACCTAATGTAACCTAATCTAGAATCATTTGCGATTGAAATGAAGTTCATAGTTGAATAAAGCACCACAAAATACATCAGAAAAACCTGTTTTTATGCCAAAAAAAACCATCCGCCATCGCGTTTCAATATTAACCCGAGTTAACGTCAGAATATCAATGGCAGCTCGTAACGCTCTGAATGGCGTATTCGAAATGGCAACACATTTGGTTCCATAATGAAAAGTTTGGCAGAAGTGACGCACAGATTTTAAAAAAGAGAGGAGTGAAATGACTCCAAAATATCAGTGAAATGACTCCAAAATATCAGTGAAATGACTCCAAAATATCAATGAAGTGACTCAAATCATATAGAAAACAAGGAAACTGATACAAATTCTCCATCTCTTATAATACCATTAACGTAAAGAATGACTATCAGATCTGAAACAAAAATGTAATCTTCAAAAGTGATGCACCAGATGCAGTGGTGTAGCGTGGGGGTGGGGCAGAGGGGGCGACTGCCACCCGTGATCGGAAAAATATCTGACCCAGTCGGAAATCTAGTCACGGAAAAGGTGCCAAATTTGTCCAGTCGGGAATTTATAACACATTTGCCCCCCTGAAAAAAGACCACGCTACGCCACTGACCAGATGTGGTAAATTTCTGCCAAACTTCTCATATCGGCATGCGAGGAATAAAGAAGAGTATGGGATCAATGAAAGAAAGCCACCCCCAGCCTTCTTTAGTTAGCTTTATAAGGCTAACTAACGAAAATATCACGACCTAACCTAACCAATCGTTAGGTCAACTGTACGCCCTTGACGATTGGTTAGGTTAGATCGTTATAGTTTCGTTAGTTAGCCTTATAAAGCTAACTAAAGAAGGCTGGGGGTGGCTTTCTTTCATTGATCCACAGTACGTTTAAAGTTATAATTTATAATTCTTTCTGAATTATAAACACAGTGTCAAACTGGCAAAGTAATTTTCACTTTAAAAATTTCAACAATAGTAAAGTTAAAATAATTATCTTTATTACATTAGTTTACCCTATAAAAAATGTTTTCTTTTATAAATTAGAAAATGATGGAAAATAATAATGCTATATTTGCAATACAAGGTGATAAAGTCTGGTAAATTTAAACGAATTAAAAAGAAAACCCACTCCTTTTCCTGTCAGAAGTGGCTAGCTAGTAATAAAATAAATTAAGGAATAAATAAAAATGAATAATTTTTTTTTACAGTACTGTACTGACTTTAGTTTTCAACATCTTCAAAACAAGTCAGTTATCCCTAAAATTTAAAATTTTCATTAAATTTATCTCGTTTTCTAACACAAAATACTCATTACCTGTAACTTGTTTAACCTAAATGAGACTATACTCCCATTGGGGGTTCAAGAAGCACTTTCAACATTTCTACGAGAAAGGATCTGCTACCAATTGGTGGCATTTGTTGCAATGGGTTTGGGGGGGGGGGGGGGATGAACTACTCTTGGGATTAGTAATTCTCAGAATTCGTACCCTGCAATTTACACGTAGAATTTGCCTTCAAACTAGAGAAAATTGACCCAGGACGCCTAGTTGAGTGCGGTTATCGTCTCTCTTTTGTTACCCTTTTAAATTTTGTTTCTCCGCTTTGAACGATTTATTCTCTTTTACTATCTCCTTCTTTTTTATTCTTGTACCTACCACGGACAAATTGGGGAAAACTAGGTCGGTTGCCCATTTTGGCAACAAAAGAAAAAAATCTCGACACTTGCATACACTGACAAGTTTCCTTACTCGTTAAGCTTAGATTAGGTTAAGTTAATTAACTAGATTAAAAAGCACTTAAAAAAAGGTTTGTGTTGATCTTTTTTTTTCAAAGTGGCTATCATTCAAATAACTACCGTACTACGTACGAATTCAGTTTTGCCCAGAGTCCAGATGTCACACAAAGACAAGGTGCCCATCCATTACCATGTCAACGGTGAAGAAAACAAAAGTTTGGCTTCAGCATTTATTTTATTAACAACTAGTTTCAACTTGTTTCAACCTTACTATTGAATATACAATTGTTATAAAGTGTGTGTATTAAATATTACTTGCCCAAGTTCACTCTTGTTAACATAATTCAAATCGGATTTGTCTCTTCACGTCCATTATTTTATACACACCCTGTATAATTGAATTAACACAAACTGGTAAGAAAAATAGAAGACAAATGAAATGAATAAAACAAAGAGACATAGTAATAAAGCTTTATCGAACTGTAACGTTTCGGCAAAATTGCCACTACCCTCCTCAAATTCTCAGTAGCGATGCATCAGAAGGAAGGAAAAGCAAATAGAGAAGGATGATCTTGAGAACATTTGAAGAAGTTAGGGGCGGAAATGGACAGAGCCAAAGTCAATGTTATTTATCAGTATTGAGAAAGGAAAATGAGCCTTCAAACTGATTTCGGGAAGGGATGTCACTTGAAAAAGATTTAAAACACAAAATAAAAATGGTCAGCCAAACTCCTTTAATCCTTTTACTTACAAGAAAGGAAGGAAAATATCAGTTTGTACTTCTCCACATTCGACTGTACGAGTGTATTCATCAAGGGGTGGCAAGAAAAGGGAAGAAAGCTTTGTTGATTCAAACTATTTACATATCTATCTATCTATCTATCTATCTATCTATTATCATACGCAGTGTTGGGAGTACGCCGTTACTAGTAACGGTTTACGTAACGCCGTTACTAGTAACGGTTTTACGTAACGCCGTTACTTATTTTGTAACAGGTAACGGTAACGCCATTATTTTATTTATATTGTAACTAAAAATTGGTAACCCCCGTTACTTTTCATTCCAGTTTCAGTCATTATTCGTTACTCGTTACATTCTTGTATGCATCCTTATATATTTTTCCTGAAATGTAACAATGTCTTCCTGAAAGACATTCAGCAAAAATAGTTTTAAAATTTCTATTTTTTTCTTATATGAATAGTCCATTAATCCATTAGGCAATTTGTAATTATTTATTCGCGATTTATTTTAGTCTATTCTCTTCCATAATAATAATAATTTTCGTTTTTGTAATACTAAGTGCAAAGAGAAATTTTATTTTACATTTTTAGTTTTTTAGGAGCTATTGAAGAATAGGGCCCCCAGCCTTCTTTAGTTAGCTTTATAAGGCTAACTAACGAAAATATCATGACCTAAACTAACCAATCGTTAAGGGTGTACAGTTAACCTAACGATTGGTTAGGTTAGGTCGTGATATTTTCGTTAGTTAGCCTTATAAGCCTAACTAAAGAAGGCTGGGGTCCCTATTCTTCAATAGCTCCGTTTTTTGCTTACGATCAATTGATCGTTATTAATATTATTTCAGATGGTAAAATTGTTAAATTGTATTGCTTATTATTTAAGTATAAGTCTAAAATCAGGTATTGTTTCATTGTATCATATTAATTATAGATCTGACTTTAATTAAATATTTGCTCGATATTCACAAATTCTTTTAGAATTGAGATGTAAATATATCATATCCTTATATTGAGAAATACTATATTTTCTAGTTTATTATAAAAGTAACGGTAACTGTAACGCATTACTTTTCCATAGAAGTAACTGTAACGCATTACTTTTCCATAGAAGTAACTGTAACGCATTACTTTTCCATAGCAGTAACTGTAACGCATTACTTTTCCATAGAAGTAACTGTAACGCATTACTTTTTCATAGAAGTAACTGTAACGCATTACTTTTCCATAGAAGTAACTGTAACGCATTACTTTTCCATAGAAGTAACTGTAGCGGTAATCACGTTACTTTCTATTGCGATTAACGGTAACGGTAACGCCGTTATTTTAAAAAAGTAATGCGCTCAACACTGATCATACGGCAGTGAACATTTTCGTGTTATTTAGATCCTTGCGTGTTAGGCCTGCATAAATCTCTTTCGTTTCACAACACCCCTCATTACATTTAATACAATATATCGATGAAAATTTTTCTAAACCCGGTTAGGTACACCTCCCCCAAAATTCATTATTTCATTTTTCGCTTTAATTCTTGTTTGCAAAGAATCTTTCATTAATTTCTATTCCAGTTTTGTTTCTTTCTCAACGTAACAATTAAGTTCCAAATGTTCATTCCTTAACAGTAAACATTATTCAGGTTTTCCTTCTGTAAAATTGTGGATTTGTTACTTACGAGGTTTTGGAATATGACTATCAAAATGCATCTGTGACGAAAATGTATTTTCTTATAAAAGGAAATTTGCGAATAGGGGTTTATATTAGTTTATGCTTCGTTAAGGGATAATTGAAACGGGTGTTGATGTGTGTGGATATATACATATATATATATATATATATATATATATATATATTATATAGTGTGTGTGTGTGTAGGTGTGTGTGTGTGTGTGTGATAACGAAGTTGCTCCGGATGTGACCATGCAGAAGTCGTGGTCGAGAGTCTCGGTCAAACCTATCAGAGTGTTTGTAGCTTAAAGATCTTTTACCTCAAGACCAGACTTGAGGAGTAGGTGTAGATTCATCCCGAAAACAATCAAAAAGGCTTTAATAGATTGTGAAATAATTCTGCCATAGACTCAGAAATGACAACAAAGTAGACTGGTTTGAGAGTACCCTCGTCAGAAACTATAGTTACTCCTGCAGGCAACTTCATTAAGTCGTTGACCAACTTCCGAGTTAATTTCGAGGCTAATCTTACTTTGGTTGATTTCAGTTCAATTTTACCGAACTTAAATTAGGACTTGAATTGACCCACAAGAATCATTTCAAGTTCTTAAGTTGTAATTTAGGTTCACATGGACGACCTTAACTTTCTAAACATTTAGCCCTTCAACAGTGACTTCTTGGATAAGTTCACCAAACAGACACACACACACACACACACACACACACACACAGATATATATGTTACAATCAAAGTGTGTAACCAGCCATTTCGCGTAATGGCTGAAACTTTTAGTCATTTGGCGAAATGACTAAAATCTTCAGTCATTACGCGAAATGGCTGAAATTCCACTTTGGTCATTTCGTACAAGATCATTTGCCCGGTTAAGTCAACTGTATGCCCTTGACAATTGGTTAGGTTAAGTCGTGTTAATTCAAAATTTTAAAAATTAAAAAATAAACTTTTATTTAAAAAAAATGCTAAAACTTAAAATTTTACAGTATTTTAAATATTTGTCCTGTAAAGATTTAGCTAACCCGTTACGGCAGTAATATATTTACAGTATTTTAATCATTCTTGAAGCTTTGAAGCAAAATTATGGGGAGGGGGGGGGGGGGGGGGGGGGGGTCCCTTAATTTAGCAAGTAATATTAATAGCAAAAATAAACTACTGCCACTCATTGCGTTAACTCCTGTATTATTATTGCTACTACCACTAACATCGGGAGTCAAACCCCCGATCACAGTACTTTCGCTTCGTTTATTGAAAAGCGGTATTACCCACTGATTTACGTTGGTTTATAATGGAAATGGTCCCCCCCCCCAACCTAAATGAAGGAAGGATCCCCATGACCCCCCCCCTCAACCCCTACCAACTTAATTAGGAAAAAGTTACATTAAACGTAAACTCTTTCATTGCTAACCTTTGAGCGAAGGTGTTCATTGGAGAAAGTTTTTTTCATCACGAAAGCCCACTGTAGGATTTAAGAAATTTGTCAGGGGGAAGTTCAGAAACTGTAGAAATGCGAGCCTTTTTATTGTATATAAGTTTTTATACATTAAATATAACATCAAGTTCTATAATGATGATGATAATAATGATGATGATGATAATGATTTTTACCCAAATTTAATAATTATGTATTACAGTATTATCCGTATATCATTACTGTAATATCAACAGTAACAGCTTTAAAGCGTCAAATAGCAAACTAATAACTGATAATAAATAATAATATTTTATATTAAAAGGATGTTCAAATTGTATTTACACCAAATTACACCAATTTTAATCCTTTTAATTCAATAGGATTTATATTCATTAATTAATACCCAATTATTAAGATTTCTAGTGAAGAAAAATTGTTGGGCATCATCTGAATATTATAGAAAAAAAAATTGTTTAAGTTCCTCAGACTTTATTTTGAGGTTGAGGGGGGTTCTTTTTTGTTTTTAGGCAAAATTTGTGAATGGAAATTTTATGAATTTTTTGAGTTTTTGTAATTTGAAAATCTTCTCGTTTGATTAATTTCATTTTGGGGGATTCTGAATTTGATATTTGGTCCCTAAATCATCATTTATGTACGTACGGATGTCATTACATTTTCTAACGTTTTGTTAGAAAGATAATGTCGTAAGGTAACCAATAAAACACACATACACACACCGTTTTTCTAACACAAGTTGTTAGAGAAACATTCGTATGTTTGGTTAGCTTACAGAACCGCGACATTTTCACATTTTCGATCGTGGTTTGGCGATATTTAACTGATCTAAATAAATAATTAAATTAATCTAACCTAGCGTAATTTAGCCTAACCTAACCTACTCTAATCTTGATAATATTCCATTTTCGTGATATATAATAATTTTAAATAAAAATAAATTTGGATCTGTGGCGACATCGCTAATATCGCTACTTGCATATATCTGTGTATATCCTAAACATTGTCGCGACTTCATAAGGTAACCAATAACACTAACCCTCTCCCCCATACCCCCACACCCACACCACACACACACATACACACACACAGATAGACAGATTGTAAAGTGATTAAAAAATGAATCTTGAATTCTTCATTTAAAATGAAAACTGAAATCTAAAATTTGGACAATATGAATCCTGGAGGCGATTTAAAATTTGAACAATATGAATCCCGGAAGCGATTTCAGACTATTTCTGAAAACTGGAAATTTGCAGAAATATCAATAAAATTCTATTTACCTTTTGTTTAGTTCGACTCTCGAAGAGGCGAAATTCATCAAATATGAATCGTATTTGAGGTATGAATGAAGAAACATTTCCTCAATAATGTTTTATTTGCTAATTATTATCTTGATACCCAAAGTACTCGTACATTGGGTATAGCTATACATATAGGGTATATCTACTGTATATATGTAGACAGATAAAGTACTGGGTGTACTTAGGTGCAAATAGTACAGTTGTTTAAAGAAGTCCTAAAGTATTAAATTTAGAAGTTGGGAGTCAGGAAAACGTTTATTTTGAGAATATGTATTTTAGGGTCTATATTTATAATACAAAAAGTAGTTAAAACTAGTTAATTTTAACATTAACTTTTAACATTAAAATTAATGTTAAGATTATGTCTTAATGTTAAAATTAATGTTGAAAATTAGCTAACATAGGAACAAAGTACGTGAAGTCATTACAGCAGAAGACATGGTAATGATCCATGATGCTTGTCAATCATCACTAGGCTTCGATTTGTATGCATTTAGAAATTGCTAAATATGCATGCAAATACGAAACCAAAATGCTCGAAATATGCATGCAAAATATGCTCTTTTAAAAAAATAAGCAGTTAAGCACCTTTCGAGTTAAATGTTATGATTTTTAAAGCATTTTTATGATTTTTAAAACATAACGTTTATTCATTTGAGGATAAAACAAGGCATATTTTGACAAGAAATTCACTGTGGAAAAATAAAGCAAAATAAATACAGTTAGATACAGGAAAATGTGGGTGGAAAAGCCCTCTTCTAAACAAAATAACACAATAATATATATATATATATATATATATATATATTAATATATATATATATATCACAAGGACACTATATCTACAAACAAACAGGGTTGTACTTTATGATAATGTAATACAATAAATGTTCGAAAACCAATTTTCGTCTGTTGTCAGCAAGGCTATTATTATTTTTATATCGCGAAAAAACCCCTCTTTCACCATCACAAGACACTATTCTTACGTATTCTAACTTAAGAATGTCCTCAATATCAAGATTTTCAACAGTGTCATCAATGCCAGCGATTAACTTACAGGGTTTATTTATATAACGCTTTACTCGAGTCACGTGACTTATTATCACGATGATGTTAGAACAGAAACTAATGATTTCAGGATTATTTCCCAAAATATGCATTTTAAACACAAAACCTAAAAATATGCCCTTTCGTTCAAAAATGCTTAAAATATGCATCCTTAAAATATGTATCCGAAGCCTAATTATCACTAACCAGAAGATTAACACCAGTTACTTGAACAAGAAGAAGAAGGACATTTGATATCGGTATCCTAACATGACGAAACATTCAAAATAAAATTTTCTAAATATAGAATTATAATTCTTTTTGAGGATGATTTGAGGGAAGTTTATCTTCTTTTGGGTATCAAAGCTTCTTCTTGTCAAATGATATAATAATTAACTTCTAATGATACGTAACTGCTTCAGATAGAAGGAATGGTTTCCAAAACTTCTTTTTTGATTGATTTCAGAAAACAAAAGGTTGCGGGAGGTCTCTGTTTTTTGTGAAGTAACATTAATGTTATTAACATCAGTAACATGGTACTAACATTAAGAAGTTCCTTTTCAGAACGGTTCCCGAAGGTCAATGTTACATCCAGTTCATCGAAACGAACGAGATAGTGACCGTGTGTACTGCCATTGCCGCCTTCTACCTGCCCGTGACGGTCATGTGCGGCCTTTACTGGAGAATCTGGCGGGAGACGGAAAAACGACAGAAGGACCTCACCAACCTGCAAGCAGGCAAGAAGGACCCCAGCAAGAGGTCAAATTCTAGGTGGGGTAAACTCGGAATTCATATTAAGGGGTTTAACAGTCGTTAGGGATAGTTTAAGGCCAGTCTCAGAATAAACACGATTTCACAATTGCTTCAAAATCTCACTGAAATCTCTGAAGATGATCCATAAAACGTGGAAATGAGTCAAAACGCATTTCCACGCTCGAGAAACTCATTTTCACGGGTCGTAATTAAACTGGATCACTTTCGGATATTTCAAAATAAATATAAGATGATACAATGCAAGAATCAAAACCAATTTCTTTTCAGATAAATTCCCACCAATCCAATGACCCCTTTTTTTTTTTTTTTAAATCCACGATAATTACTCAATTAGGTATCCCCTCTCATTGCGAGCAAACTTTACGTAACTTTGGATCTGAATGAGGGCTAAAATCAATGGATAGGAATTCAAATCCACCTCTCCAAATTTTAGATTTGCGAATGTAACAATCATTTTTTTTCCATTTTTAGCCAATTTTGTCCATTAAATTTAGCTCGAAACGTCAGCTCTACTTTAAAATCGTAAATAAATAGAAAAGCAGAAGTTAAGAAAAGGATGTGATGATGTAATTGTATAAACTTGGTTCAAAGTTAATTATCTTTATAGTTTTAGAAATCCATATATATATATACATAAGCGAAATAGGGAGAAAGGGGGGGCTGTTTAGATATCGCACTTTCGACCGGAAAGATAAATACTGAGTAAATACGAAAAAATTAAAATATGTCATCCAGATTCTATAAACAGCTTTCAGAAATGTCTAATTTTTATCTTCAGAGGCTAAAATTTTCAAAAGCAACAGTTAATATACATATATATATATATATTGTGTATATATTGTTAATAATATATATATATATTATATTCATCAATGTTCTTAAAATAGATGTTAATAGCTTAAGTTATAGGTGGAAGAAATGCCTCACTTTTGGTTTCTTACAAAGTACCACTCGCATGCCAACAACACCCAAAGTGTTCTCGATACTAGACACAACATTCATTTTAAAAAAAAAAAACAAAACAAGAAACAACCCATAAGAAGACAGAAAAAGCAATTCCAAACCACATCATCATATAAAGAAAGAGATAGCGTCTTTTTATACCGACCCCTCATCATTAACATATAAAGAGGAAGTAGTATATTGGCAAACGAGAGGGTGCAAATTAAATTTCAACAACGCTTAAGAGGAAAGTTAAGTACAAAAATAATTTGTTTATTAGACACACAGATTTGTGTAAATGTGAAGGCAAATGTGAAATATGATGTGCAAATTGTACTGAAGACTTTACAAAGAGGAATGTAAAATTGGGGTAGATTGTCTGGTCAGGAAAAGATGCCGTTTGTACGTTAAAGTTATTTCAGAGTCGGATTATCGGTAAGCGAGTCTACCACGCAATTCGAAGTATTTATATTGGAAATTAAAAAAATTAAATCTGATAATCACACGTATTGAATGGAAACGCAATGGAAAATAATTTAAAATTTGCTGCAATCAAAATTGAAGATATAAGGTTACTGATAACCCAAAATCCTAAACACTTTATTGTGTGGAGACTTTAACTTTCCTTTCATCAGGGAGAAATTATAATGGGAGAGGAGTAATTAAGTGATTTATGTAAAACTAAAATCTTGGTATTATATCAGAAAAAATCAAATTCAAGCACAGTTGCTGTTGAAACTCATGGAGTTACAGATACAGCACGATAGGAAAGCGTATTGCGTCTGGTTATGAAAAATAACAGCCATGTGAAAATCACCGTAACTCTACATAAATTTCTGACCATGACCTAATAAACGTACACATAAATTGCGTGGGATGGAACCTAAAACTTGCTGGAAATATAAGGAAGACATATTTGAAGGATTAAATATTTGAATTCAGACAAAATTGATTGCAGAGGGACTCATAAATGCAAAAAAAAAAAAAATTAACTGGAAAATCTTACTTAAAGATAAGTAACAGAGTGTTTCTTGATAATAAAATGCAAATATAGTCACTATTATTAGAATACATACACGCTTAAATTGATTGTCTGCATAATAATAATAATAATAATAATAATAATAATAATAATAATATTAATAATAATTCATTGTCACGTAAATTTTAGAGTACTTTTGAAGGACACTATAAAAACTTGTCAGGTATTTCAAAGAAGAGGAAGTTCAAAGCACGTCCTTTGATGAACACCCCAAAGGGACTAGTCAGTGGTTGCGTGGCCTCTAGAGGTACAAAGTCTTTCTCTTCCATTCTGAACGAGGATGTGCCTCTGTCTTTTTCTACTTACGATCTCGTTTCTCTTCTTCTACTCCTCCTCGTTTCCCACCTCTTCTTCTGTAAGTTTCTCTTCTTCTACTTCCTCCTTGTTTACCACCTCTTCTTCTGTAAGTTTCTCTTCTTCCGTGTCCTTTCTGGGTCATATCGACCAATGGTCAGATATAACTCATTCGCCCAACTTGGCTTTCCTCGTAAATCATTTGTTTCACCAAAGTCTGATAATTACCTACAACTGGGATCGGTTCAAGTGACGCATTCAGTATTTCTTTTTTTTAATAACAAATACTATTTATAAGTGTAATAGAAGTAAACTATGAGTTACGCATTAATTATTATACTTAAAGCTAAAACAAAATTGATTGGATTCGCAGCCCGGTTCGAAGGACTATTTCCTCTTAAATCATTCATGTATTTTTTTGAAAGTTAATTTGTTGATTTTCCTTTTGAAAATTCGGAGGAGGATTCTCGAGTGACATTTTTTTTTAGAATGTACCAAAAACCCGAGAATAGAAAAAGAAGAAAAATAGAAAGAATAATCGGAAAATGGCTTCCGACGAAGGCAAAATGATCGTTAAACGCGAAACCAAATATAGAATAAATGGAAACAAACAAAAATTGAGAAAAGAACTTGTCTGAAAATGGAAACAAACCCGAAACAAACAAAAAAATATTTTGAAATTTCTTCATTGAAGAATGCAAGAGAGTCAGAAAACGTTAAAAATGACCCCAAAATGAAGAACGAGTTGCAGTGAAAATATCGGACCGTTATAAAACAATAATTGAGATCATACAAACAAGTAGAGGAAGATTGTGTAAAAGATGAAATGGTTTAGTGTGTGAATAATTGTGTTGATATAAATGTGGAATAGTGTTGGAAGTGGTTTGTGAGGTGAATAAATGGAGTCGTTGGTCAGACCTGACCTACCGCAAGAGGTATACTCCCAAATTTGTCATGAAAGGTAACACTGGATCCCTATGGTTAGGGTCTCACCTTATTTTCGGTTGTGATTTGTATGTAGCTTTGTGTGTGTAATTAATTTGAGTGTTTACAGTACCGAGTTCAAGCGTCGTGCTCACCCAAGTGAGAATGTAAAATAGGTTCATAAATAATGTATGTACGTAGATGAAAGATCTAAAAAAGAGAGTTAAATACAGAGTTTCATCAGTCTTCAGTTTGGTATATCACAAGGAATGGCACTAGCTCCCCACTTGTTTATAATAATGATTGAAGATATATACAAAGAAATCAACCATAGTTTTGGGTCGATTTTTGTTTATCACAAAATTTACAAAAACAAAATCACTTCTAGGAAAAAACCAAAAAATAATTACAAAATAATACCAAAACATTACATAGAAATCGACTGCAAACTAATGTAATATTCATCAATGATGAATTCTGTCTTCTTAGATTCGGCAACAACTTAGATTTGGCAACGACAAAAAAACTCAGCAGAATAATTATGACTTAAATTACACACAAATAATGCCAAAACATCAGGTCAAAGACTGAGGAGTTATAATGTCTATAGACGCAGAATTCAGAGCACATTGTACCGGGTTAAAACAACCGTAGGGAAAATTAATGAGAATCTTAGGGGGAGTTTCTTAGTAGAAGAGCGAACACCAGGCTTAAATTATGGACGACTTTGGTTCTGCCAGTAATTGAATACTGTTCTGTTGTCGCAAATTCTCACTGGCAACGAAATATCGTAGATGCTGAAATCATACCCTAAACTAAGAGAAAGATGAACATCATTCCATACTCACGTCTAAAATCTCTGAACTTTATTTAATGGAAACGCCATGAATTCGATACAAGATAAAACATGTATGAAATGAGAACACGTTGGAATAGCGTTATAGGACGTTTTAGCATGATCTCAAAGGCAAGAATACAAGAGAAGCTTCGAGAACAAAGGTGGAAGACCCGTTCAGAATACGAGGCCCCAGACTCTTCAATTCGTTGCTAAAAGAAGTGAGGAACCACAGAACACCAACCTGAATAATTCCAAGAACCAACTGGACAGGTTCTTACGCAAAGTCCCTGACCAGCCATGCGTCGAGCTGGCTACGAGGGCAGGAGGACAGCGGAAACCAATCCTATCCTTCACCAAATCCCGTAAATGAGGCGGGATACTGTACAAGGGTCGACGCAAGTCGATTATATGAATCATCGTTCGAAACTATCAAAAGATATCGTAAATATACATAAAAAATCATGTTTTGTTTTTAATATTTTAGCCACTGAAGATGGAAAAAGGTTTATCCTGAAAGTCTTATATAAAATTTGAATGATGTATTATAATAAATGTTCAATCAAACTTAGATATAAATAAACGCAGTCATAATTTCCTTCATGAAACTAAATAATGAAAGAGATATTATGAATACGTAACATTATTTCTTAAAGTAAAATATGAAATAAAAGAACTTTTAAGCCGAAAATACAATATTCTCTTTTGCTAATTAATTACACGGACGTCTGAAGTTAGATACATCCTCGACTAAATCCATCAAAAAATGACTGAAAAATCTGATATTTTTTCTCATCTAAATTTTTTCCTACTTTTTTCCTTATTATTTATTTACATAATTTCAAAGTGTAGGCTGTGACGCAAACATTTAGGACGAAAGTATATATATATTAATAATGATGAATATTACATTTTCGCTTCTCAGAAATTACAAATTGTAATGCAAGAAGAGAAAAAAATGGTCCAAAAAAATTTTCAACCAAAAACTCTATTCTGGAAAAACAAAACGATTTAAAAAAAAAGTAAACTTTTGAAAGTTTTTCAACATTAATTAATCTTGGTTTTGTAGCCAGACGCAATTCGTCATCTTTTTAGCCTTTTCCTGTCGTGACCACAGCTAACACACACACACACACACACACCCATTTATATATATATATATATATTTACATACATACATACATACATATACATAAGGCATGTTTCAGAATTGTGATTACACTCAAGTAGTATAAGAAGGCAGTTAGGCCTAATGCTTCAGTGTGTCTCAACCAACGTAGAGATGATGCATAGCGCTTCTTATTGGGAACATGGGTTATTATTATCCCATAAATGGAGTGATAATTCTAAACCTCTGCCACCATTTTGTCTGACTTGAATATATTTCGAAGGGTTTCTTATCCGACACATTATTAGTCCATCAACGCATCGACAAATTTGATTATAAGAAAAATGAAAGAATAACTAATATTATCTTATTCTTTTCATCCAAACTCTGATTGTCAATTTTTCTTTATAAATTTTTTCACACTTTTGCCGTGTTTACGTTCATTTTGGTGTTGGGGAAATAAAATTTTCATCCACAAGACGTTCCTTTTGGCATTATATGGTAATTACCGAGTTATTCCTCTATTTTTTTGTATGCTGCACTGATTTCTCTGAAACAGTTCCAGATCATAATTGGTCTTCCACCGAGGAGGAAAGAAGAGAGCAGATAACATTGGGGATAACTTCTCAATTATTAGACGTTCGCTTCACCTACTGCCTTTTATGTTTTTCAGTCAAAAGAGCATTTTTCCACTCATTTACTATGTAATGTTGGTATGTCTTTACCCAGTTTAGTCCTCTTTACAATTTTCTTTAACACTGATTGGTTAAATGAAGTTCCGTATCTGCGAATCTTCTTATGTTAGTTTGGTTAATGGGGACTGACCTCTTTGCACTGACTTCGTACAGTTCTTTGACAACTGCTTTGAACCTGTCTCTAGAAGGAGGATATATCGGTCTTCAGACGCTGTCATCGTCCTCTCACTGCTCTTTCATGGAATGCTTCTGTGGCTCCTGTTTAAATATATCTAATGAGGGTCCTTTGAAGAGCCCCTCTACAAATATTTAAGGAAATCATACTCTCAAATTGAGACTTTTCCTTTGGGCTATTATTAATCTGAACATTTTTTCCTTTACCAGGTTCTTTTTATATTGAGAATTTTATCCTTATCAACAAATTAGAACAACCAATACACTAGTTTAAGTTTTCTTACCTTGATATATGTAAATCGAGATAATGTTAAGTCTGATATGTTGATGGATTACCCTAGAAGCTAAGTCGAATGATTGATATAATATTCTTTAGCTGTTGATCCAATTGCTCGGAACATTTTTATAAATTTGTAACTAGACATTCTCTGTAGCGTCTGTACACACTCTATGAGACCTATTCCAGCATTGTACCTGACTGTAACATTCCTCTAATTACCTATTAAGATGTAGACCACAGGGGTTTCAAACTCGTTTCGGCTGCGGGCCGCATACAACATGTAAGCCTGTCTATGGGCCAAGATTAAAATTAAACAGCCCAATAATAATTAAAAACTTTTTAGCAACTAGCTGTTAAACACATACAAAGTAGAGGACCAAATTTTGCAAGGAACAACCGTCAAAGTATCCTACTGCCATGTTGGTTGATACAATGCCGATACGTTGCTGGAGAATAGAGCAAATAATCCCTGGGCAATCGCAGCTTATTACACTCTGAAGGGTTTACAGAACAGTTTATCAAAGACACAAAACGAACTGTACTAAAGTAGTATGTTTGTTCAGTGTTTACGAGATGAAGAATAGTCATCTGACCAGCACGGTGAATTTGACGTTCCCAAATCGAGAATCGCTGTTTTGCGGAGTACAGTTCATTCGATTTCATGCGGGCCGCATCGGAAACGTTCGAGGGTCGTGTGTTTGAGACTCCTTATGTAGACAAAATTAAAAGAAACGGAAAATTAACACTGAATAATCTTTCCACGTGCCTCTGAATGGTTAGGACAAGTCTTAACATGGAGGCAATGAGTTTTTACATTATGGCATGATCATGAAATCGCCAAAGTTCAACTGGAAAGGAAGGTTTGTTTTCGTTGGTGAAGTTGAGGACCAAAATTGTTTTCCATCGTGTTCAGTAGGATTTATGTTAGGACTTCTAGATGTTCAAGGAGGAAATGTTAAACTCTAAACTCTAAACTGATTAAACTGAGACTCGTCCGAAAACGGACGTAGGTGTGTGTGTCATCTCCCTGGGTCATGTTGATCTTCGATTTACACCGACAACTGTAAAACAAAAGTTTTGACAAGCTAGACATTCACGCAACAATCAGCTGGTCGTTGCAACAAAATGACAACCCTCCCAGTTCGTAACCCTCCCTAGTCATCAGTTAAAACCTCGTTTATATGTTTCAACAAACCAAAAAATTACAATGATTTCAAACCATATTGTTTCTCACTCTGATCATAATCTGATTGTCTAACCATGTGACTACAAGTAAATGGCAATTATCACGAGCACTACTATACAAGGTCTCGTTTACAGTTTACAACCTCATTTGACGAACGACACTGCCTATCTGTACCTCAAAAACGGACTTGCACGTAAAATCGACTGTTCCAAATAATTTTTCGGGGTGCTCATTCTGGCCAAAAATAAAAATAATACAGTGTGTGTGTGTGTGTATATATATATATATATATATATATATATATATATATATATATATATGGGGGGAAATGTTTCTTCTTTTAATATTTAGATTGACAAGTTAATTTGTTCGCATAATGAGGTAATAATATGCGGATGTTCTGTAAATGACACAAGGATGAATAATGCAGAGCGTATACTTATGCAATTCGTTTATAAACCCATCATCTAAGTTCTAGAATTTTATACTGAGGTGCATTGGAATTACTACGGAGGGTTGACAAAAGTAAATAGACACCATGATGATGATGATGATACATAATTGCCGGTCAAGAACAAATGTCAAAGCTTATCAATGGAATGCCTAGTCAGGCCTCATTTAGAATATGCCGTTCAGTTTTGGTGCCCGTATTTGCGCGAGGATATTGATAGGTTAGAAAGGGTTCAGCGTCGTGCCACGAAACTAATTCCGTCATTGCGCAACGAGCCTTATGAAGGTAGGATTAAAGAGTTAGACTTGCATTCACTCGAAACTAGGAGATTAAGAGGGGAGCTTATTGAAGTTTTCAAAATCGTTAATAACATCGATAACGTAAATTTTGACAAACTGTTCACTTTCGATAATAGCAATACTCGTAATAACGGATTTAAGTTGCGTGGCAGACGTTTCATTACTAATATCGCTAAAAACTTCTTTACGTTTAAAGTAATTGATAAATGGAATAATCTTCCCGCGTCAGTCGTTCACTCTACCAGCGTTAATATGTTTAAGAACCGTTTAGATAGGCATTTTAAAAATATTAACGTTGTTTAAAATAAAAAAAACAATTAGTAACTGGAGCTCTGGGGGTGGTGCCAGCAATAAAAAAAAAAACTAACATGAACGTAGATGTAGCTCGTAGAGTAAACTAACCCACTTTTTGTTTAACTTTACCTACTTTTTCGTTTTCTTATCCTCTCCTTACTTGCATGTCTGTAACTCCCTTTACTTGCATGTCTGTAGTTTGCATGGTATGACTGTGAGTTAAGACTGTGTTTGCATGGTTTGTAAGCGTTCTTATTTTACTTCTTTTCATCTTTCACCCCTCTCCTATTCTCTTCGACTATTTTTCTGACTTGTCGGCAGTGGCCGGCGGATGATGATGCCGAGTCTTTTTTCTCTTTTTCTGAATGAATGTTAACCCATGAGTGATCGATAGGTGTTGCTATTTAACCCCTTATTTTCTTCTCTTAACCCCCTATTCTTTCCTTTCTCTCGGGCTAACCTTAGAGTGGATCTTAGGGTCTTTGTTAGCCTTAGCTTCTGTAGATCTGTAGATATTCAATCAATAAGTCTTTCATTATTTATTATTTTTATTATCGAATCAAAAAACTATGGGAAAACCGACGGTGTCTATTTACTTCTGTCAGTCCTCTGTATCTTGATAGTGCATGTACTCATTTTTATGTTAATGAAACCAAATTTATCCATTTCTTTTCTGAAAACTACAGTGTGGTCATAAAGTAGAGCATCATAAAAATAAACCTGTTGTAGTCAATAAACACTGCCTATGATGCTCCATTTTATAGACACCCTGTATTCAAATTAAATTATAAGATAAATGAATCGTAACAAAAGTTTAAATATCTATACAGTTTGGTTCAAAAGTCACGATCGGGTGAAATACTATAATTTATAAGCTAGCTTAGAACAAAACCGATTTTATGGTGAATTTTGGACCACCCTGTATGATAAATTCTTCCTAGTCTGTTCTGTGGAAACGCAGATACGAGAATATAGAAATTTATGTACTAAAGTAAGTGCGTCCAGAAGGAACCTTTAGTTCTGCTCTTTGTACATTTTACGCAAGGAAATGGACCTGACAAAAAATTAGACCTGACAAAAATTGAATAATTATCTATTTAAAATATAAAAAAAAGAAATAAAATAATATTTTTATAAAAAATATTCAAGAAATTGTGTACCTCCTTGGGTAACTCCATATTTACTTATTTTGATACTTCGTTGTTATTATTGCGGGTACTTCATACGAACTTCGGATACACCATGTTTTTTTTTTTGTTTTTTTTTGAGACGATATACAGGGTTTGTCAAAAAAAACTAAGCCAAATTCAAACCTTTGTTAAAACAAAACCATTTATCTAATTAAGTTGAATTTTTTACACAATAAAGTATAGGTAATCACCTATTATCCTTTAAATTTTTATGACGATATCTTCAGAATTGTTAATTTTATTAATAATTAACTAAAAAGTGAGATTCTCCTACTTAACATGAAAAAAATTTTTTTTACGATATACTGTAGATAATTTTTAGTTTAATAAAATTAAAAGAATTGTTCAATATGATTCCCTTGCATTTCTATCACTTTTTTTAATCTTGGTCTGAATTCGTCTATTGCTCGATTTATTTGCTCTTGGGGGAGCTCTGCCCATTTTGCGATAATCAACTCACGCAAATGATTGACATCCCTTATTCTGTTCCTATACACTCTCTCTGCCAAGTTTTCCCATATTCCGTAGTCTACAGGGTTTAGGTCAGGGCTGTTAGGTGGCCAATTATTCGGTTCCAAAAATTCAGGCACATTCTTTTTCAAATATTCGATGGTTGTTTTGGCAGTATGTGATGTTGCACCATCTTGTTGAAAAATAAAGTAACCTTGACTAGCCAAGTTTCTCATTTCTGGAAGCATTTTCTCAAGCAGGGTATTTGAATAATATTGAGCATTAATTTTCACTCCTGGCTCAATAAAAAATATTGAAGTTTTTCCCAACTTGGACACTCCAACAGAAACCATGACGCTAGAAGAAAAGTGACTCCTTGTTGCGTAGTCTTTCATCTTGGATTTCATTTTTCTTCGCAACATCAGAATAAACCCGGTCATTCTGTGAGTTTCTTGGTGGCTCTACCGTAAAACATTTTTCATTCGTAAAAAATGTCTTGGAAAGTTTATCTTCAGTTATTATACGTAAAATACGTTTGGATTTCTCAACTCTTTTCTGACAGTTTGCTTCTGACAATCTTTGTCCATGCACTCTTTTAAATGGTTTAAATTGCAGATCAGATTTAATAATTCTTCTTACGCTTGATTCTGATATTTCCAGTTCTTTTGATATTTGAGCAGGTGTCATGTGGCTACCAGGTCGATCCTCTTGACTAAGGATACGTTCCTCCACTTTCTGAATATTTTCATCTACTCTAACTGATTTTGGTCGCCCACTACCAACCTTCCTTTCAATGCTTCCTGTTTCATCGATAGTTCTCAATAAGTAATCTAAACCTGATCTAGTCCATCCTTTATAATCGAATTCAGAAAGTAATTTCCTTGCACTATAACCTTTTTCAACTTTATAATGCTTTATAATTATTTTATCTTCATGTGAGAATGGCATATTTAGAGGTATTCACGAAAAATTTTAAATCTAAACAAATTCTGAAAAAGAGAAAAAAGAAGATATTACATAATGAGAAAAACTGAAATTTTCGCAATCTGTAGAAATAACCGCATAACTCCTAAAATATTTAAAATAAAGTTATAAAATTATCACAGATTATTTATGAGCCTTTTATTTATTTAGTGTAAAAAAATATTTGAAATCTCTATCAAATTGTGCATTTTATAGAGATTTCAAATTGGCTTAGTTTTTTTTGACAGACCTTGTATATATATATATACCGGGTGGACGATAAAAACCTGGACACTTTTGTTTTTCCTACAAATTTCAAACTAGTCAAGCTAATATACCCAAATTAGTACAAGGTGTAGCCAATAGTATAGTTATTATGTGCTAAAAATTTCAATGGAACTCGTATAAAACTTACCCTATTGAAATCGATGTTGTATTGGCCCCCCCATTTTCTTGAATTACGGCCAGTACTCTCCTTTTCCACTGATCTATGGATGACTTGATTTTATCTTGGGACACCATAGGCCAAACAACCTCAATTCTTTGTCTAAATGCTTCCAGGTTTGAAAATGGTTCCCTGCGACCATGGTACACCAATGACCAGCTCATTCCACACGAAGTAATCCAGAAGATTTAAATCAGAAGAATTTGGTGGCCATTTTTCACTTTTTATGAATTCAGGAATGTTCGCCATCAAAAATTCTTGGGTTGCCTTGGCTGAATAAGATGGTGCATTGTCTTGAACAAAAATAAAATCTTCGTTCGGGTACAAGTCTTGGCATTCCGGTAAAAGTTCCCCGAGGTTTTCAATGTAATTTTGCGAGTTCATTTTTGTTTTCTGTGGATCAGTAAAGAATAATTTGGTTTTTCCATTGTAATAAACACCACAAGATACCATTAATTTCTTGGAAAATCGTGAAATTGGATGATAAAGACGGTCTGGCGGGATTTCCGATTTTGAAGTTAATGCATTGACTCCGTTGTTTTGTCGATTTGTTGATACAGTTAATGTAAAGTCGGACTCATCTTGAAAAAACATGCGTTTAATGTCTGCTAAATTAAATTTCCTGTACAAAGAATTACACCTTTATAACCGTTTTCCCATGGCTTCTTTTGTTATTCTGAGGGCACTCAATCTTTTCAAAGATATTTAAATTACTCGGCATTTTTCTCTGCGAAAGATGAGTACCAGGATTATTTTCCTGCGACAACGCATGCTCTTCAACGTACCTTTCGTTTTCTCGAGTCCGAGCAGTACGCGGACGACCGCTGCCACGTTTTCTGTCAGTTGACCCTGATTGTCTAATTTTATTTATTACGTATTGTACTGTACTTCTTTTTCAATTTTTTCCCGGAAATTCCCTAATTATTTTTCTAGCACTCCATCCCTTCTCGGCAAAACACGCCTTTATAACAGCAAAGTCTTCTTTACTTAAAACCATTACGATATAATTTTAATTAACACCACAAGAAAAAAAAATAAGAAAAAACATTCCATCAGCCAACACTTCTTAAAGAAATCTGACACTGCTAGCCTACCAATTCGCCATGTGGCCACTTATCATTGTCTTAGGTGCGTATGCGCAAACTGCTTGTTTTTTAGCGAACATCTGACACATCCAAGGGCGTAGTCAGCTTCACAAAATCTCGCTGTTTTTTTCGTCAAGTTAAATTTTTTATACTTAAGAAACGGCCAAAGATAATTAACTGAGGTTTTCAACCCGGTATATATATATATATACTGTTTCGGATATTCCATACTTAGTTTGGAGAGTACTTAGTTATTTTGGAGAGCCCCCCCCCCCGTACCTACTTTGGATAGCATACTTACTTGGGGCACTCCATACTAACCTCGGATATTACACATTTATTTTGGAGACTATAAATTCCTCAGGAAACATCAAATTCACTTGGACTTCCAACTTATTTCCAAAATGTTCGTCATCAAAATTGTTGGCCTTGAAATTCTCGTTTCTCTCGAGATTAAAAGATCAAAATTTATCTTAACCCATTAGCGCCCAAAGGTCTTTTCCGAGACTGAATAAAATCGTCTGGCGTTAGCCAAAACAAAATAAGTAAAGTGACGCTGGCCAGTAATGGGTTAATGCAAAGAATTCAAACTATGTTATTTGACCATTTAGAGGTCATTAAAGGGTCATGCGACGGAGGGGACCTACGACTTTACGTGGCTTCGAACTATCTAAGCATTCCTACATCATCTGAACGTGAAGAGAAGACGGTTACTCATCCGCTGATCAAATAGAAAGCGGCGTTGCAACGTGGCCACGGCGTAACC
This sequence comes from Bathynomus jamesi, assembly GCA_023014485.1. Taxonomy (NCBI): domain Eukaryota; kingdom Metazoa; phylum Arthropoda; class Malacostraca; order Isopoda; family Cirolanidae; genus Bathynomus; species Bathynomus jamesi. Next base: position 545,705 of record JAJOZX010002972.1, on the reverse strand, counting down.
TATCAGTCAGTGGTTCCCAACCGGTTTTGTCTTATGGCCCCCCTTAGGAACCTTATTTTTTCCCGTGGCCCCCATAAGCATTATTTTCAGTAGGTAATATGCAGATTTAACTCTATTTTACAAAATAACATTTTCCTGTGGCCCCCTTCAAATGTGCCATGGCCCCCGGTTGGGAAACACTGAGTCCTATCTAATCGATAAAAGCCATAGATGAATCGTACTTGATGAACTCTATACTACTAGCTTTGTATGCACTCTATACTACTAGCTTTGTGGCCTAAATATGATATCGTGAAGCTTCGTTTAGTATCACTTTCGGTCTCTTTGTAGTTGGAAGCTCAACTTTTCATTGTCATTCGCTTCTGCTGTTCACCATCAAATGTCACTCTTTCTCTGCCTTACCAAAATCAGTAACATTTTTCATTTTATTTTTAATTCATATCTTTATGTATCGAATATCGTGCATGAATCCGCACGACCTTTCGTGATCAAAAAACCACCCCAAATAGAGCTCGAACCCACAACCTCTTAAACAGAAGTTGAAGGCACTAGCTATTACGCTACTGAAGCAATAAAAAGAATAATGCAACTTGTCTTACATTTAAACAACCGATGAAACACATAAAGTTTTCGCGTCCAGAGGCAGTTTACGTGTTGACCCTCCTGTATTTGAGGTAATGACCAACATTTAATTCAAACGTACCT